>JADPWL010003171.1:24119-107857 GCA_019059595.1 Marasmia exigua | reverse complement strand
TAATTAGGTACCTACATAGGCTTAGGGTTATTTTTTTGTTGACCTTTATATAACATGCATGTGATATTGATTCGGGAATATTACTAATTTGTACCTACATAGGCTTAGGGTTATTTTTTTTGTTGACCTGTTACATAACATTCATGTAGAAATTGATTCGAGGAACAATTACCTAATTATGTACCTACATAGGTTAGGGTTATTTTTTTTTGTTGACCTGTTTAAATAAAATTCATTGTAGGAAAATTGACTTCGGGAACAATTACCTAATTTATGTACCTACATAGGTTAAGGTTATTTTTTTGTTGACACTGTTAATAAAATTCATTGTAGTAAATTGATTCGGGAACAATTACCTAATTATGTACCTACATAGGTTAAGGGTTATTTTTTTTGGTTGACGCTGTTAAATTAAAATTCATTGTAGAAATTGATTCGGGAAACAATTACCCTAATTAGGTACCTACATAGGTTAAGGGTTATTTTTTTTTGTTGACCTGTTAAATAAATTATTGTAGAAATTGATTCGGGAATAATTACCTAATTATGTAACCTACATAGGTTAGGGTTATTTTTTTTGTTGACCTGTTAAATAACATTCAGTTGTAGAATTGATTCGGGAATAATTACCTAATTATGTACCTACATAGGTTAGGGTTATTTTTTTTTTGACCTGTTTAAATAACATTCATTGTAGAAATTGATTCGGGAACAATTACCTAATTATGTACCTTACATAGGTTAGGGTTTATTTTTTTTTGTTGACCTGTTAAATAAAATTCATTGTAGAAATTGATTCGGGAATAATTACCTAATTATGTACCTACATAGGTTAGGGTTATTTTTTTGTTGACCTGTTAAATAACATTCATTGTAGATATTGATTCGGGAATAATTACCTAATTATGTACCTACATAGGTTAGGGTTATTTTTTTTTGTTGACCTGTTAAATAACATTCATTGTAGAAATTGATTATGTACCTACATAGGTTAGGGTTTTTTTTTTTGTTGACCTGTTAAATAACATTCATTGTAGAAATTGATTCGGGAACAATTACCTAATTATGTACCTACATAGGTTAGGGTTATTTTTTTTTGTTGACCTGTTAAATAAAATTCATTGTAGAAATTGATTCGGGAACAATTACCTAATTATGTACCTACATAGGTTAAGGTTATTTTTTTTTGTTGACCTGTTAAATAACATTTATTGTAGAAATTGATTCAGGAATAATTACCTAATTATGTACCTACATAGGTTAGGGTTAGTTTTTTTTTTGTTGACCTGTTAAATAACATTCATTGTAGAAATTGATTCGGGAATAATTACCTAATTATGTACCTACATAGGTTAGGGTTATTTTTTTTGTTGACCTGTTAAATAACATTCATTGTAGAAATTGATTCGGGAACAATTACCTAATTATGTACCTACATAGGTTAGGGTTATTTTTTTTTGTTGACCTGTTAAATAACATTCATTGTAGAAATTGATTCGGGAACAATTACCTAATTATGTACCTACATAGGTTAGGGTTATTTTTTTTTGTTGACCTGTTAAATAAAATTCATTGAAGAAATTGATTCGGGAACAATTACCTAATTATGTACCTACATAGGTTAGGGTTATTTTTTTTGTTGACCTGTTAAATAACATTCATTGTAGAAATTGATTCAGGAATAATTACCTAATTATGTACCTACATAGGTTAAGGTTATTTTTTTTTGTTGACCTGTTAAATAACATTTATTGTAGAAATTGATTCAGGAATAATTACCTAATTATGTACCTACATAGGTTAGGGTTATTTTTTTTTGTTGACCTGTTAAATAACATTCATTGTAGAAATTGATTCAGGAATAATTACCTAATTATGTACCTACATAGGTTAAGGTTATTTTTTTTTGTTGACCTGTTAAATAACATTTATTGTAGAAATTGATTCAGGAATAATTACCTAATTATGTACCTACATAGGTTAGGGTTATTTTTTTTTGTTGACCTGTTAAATAAAATTCATTGTAGAAATTGATTCGGGAATAATTACCTAATTATGTATCTACATAGGTTAGGGTTATTTTTTTTTATTGACCTGTTAAATAACATTCATTGTAGAAATTGATTCGGGAACAATTACCTAATTATGTACCTACATAGGTTAGGGTTATTTTTTTTTGTTGTCCTGTAAACAACAGTATGTAGGTAGGTACCTATCTGTGTAAGTAGGAATTTATATAAATTAACATTAGTAAATTATTGAAAACAATCTTTGGAAACTTTAGTAATACACTTTTTAGGAAGAGTGATCATTTAGTTCAGATCAGTGAGGTTTTCTAATCTGTATGAAGAACGATTTTGAGTAAAAACCTTTAGGTGAATCAAATGGACGCTTATCTCGACCATCCCATACCATCTATGCTCAACAGTACCTAATTTACTAATCTTTACAATAATAATATTCTGGTGAACAATTCTCATAGGGATTATTGATAAGGGAGCTGCACAGTTGGATATAAAATAATATATCTATGTGGTTAAGTATATGTTAAATCAAAGTCCTCTGTAGTATAGAAAGGTAGTGAAGTGCTAAAATCATACATCAACTTCAGAACCCGGTGTGTGCTTAGTTTAGTAACTAATTAGTAACTAATCCCGAATTTGGGGAGCCTGGTTTCATCACAAGTTATAACACCAAAAACAAGCGGAGCGCCGCATAGGGCGAAGCCCGGAGCGGCCATTTCATTTCAAGTGAGACCACCAAAGCCAAGCGGAGCGCCGCGTAGGGCGAAGCCCGGAGCGGCCATTTTATCTCAAGTGAGACCACTAAAACCAAGCGAAGCGCCGCGTAGGGCGTAGCCCGGAGCGGCCATTACATCACGACTCACATCACAAAAACCAAGCGAAGCGCCGCGTCGGGCTCAGCCCGGGGCGGCCTCCTAACTACTTAAGGAAGATACGGTAAAGGCGGAGCGCCGCGTAGGGCGCAGCCCGGAGCGGCCACATTCTACCAATTATGATCTCAACTTGCAACACCAAAAGTCTACCCTCAAACCCCATCCAACCCTGCCCAAGGACACACATTTGATTTATCCTTGGGCGTGGAAAAGAACAAGGGCAGCCACCACAAACGGTGCATCGCCTCATGCAAGTTCGCGAGGCCGAAGGCCGAGCTCCGCGGAGGGCGAAGCCCGTAGCGTCGCCGCGCAGGGCGCAGCCCGCAGCGCGGCCAAGCGTCGCAGACCTAGCTCGAAGGCGCGCCCGCGCAAAGCGCGGGGCGTCAAAAAGCTAGTCTATATTATATATAGCTGGATTACCACTCACTGACTCACTGACTGATCAGGGGTTTTTTTGGGGGTGTTGGGGGTTGTTTTTCGATTTTTTTTCTTTTTTGGTGTTATTGTTTTTTTAATCAACGCAGGTTTTTGACATTTGGTGGAAAAAAAATGGACCGCAAGCGCGCCGTTGCGCTTTTGTTTTTTTTTTTCAAATGCGATGCTTGGGTTTTGACATTTGTCTTGGAATCGCCCATTGTTTTTTTAATTGGCACCGGGAAAATTTTTCAAAAAAACAAAATGGCCGCGCCGCCATCTTGGATTGAAAATTTAATTTGGATCTCTTTTCGCGGAATCGTAGCGGAGGGGGGCGCGGGTGGATTTTCAAAATTCTTTTTTTAATCTGTTGCGTTAGTGTTCTTCTTTTGAACCTCGTTTGCGTTTTTTTCGAAATCCAAGATGGCGCCGCGTCTGGCGGCCATTTTGTCGGGGGAAAAAAATTGCCTATTTTTAAACTGATTTTTCGGGGACATGGCAACATTGGAGTGGGTAGGTTTGTTCCGGACGTCGGGGGGTAATTTATCCGAGTGTTGCCATGACTGAGAATTTCTACCAAATTTTTGGTAGTTTTTGGGCCACGGCCCCGAATAGTAGAAAAAAAAAGTGGTCTCTGTTGCCAAAATCGAGTATGCAGTCTGAGGGCAATCGGGGCTCGCAATGACCTCCAGGTAGTTTTTTGGTAAAATTCTGGCAACACTGGAAATGGCGGCAAAAATAAATTTTGGGGTGTCGCTGACCTTTGAGGACCTCCTTGGACGAGGTTATCGTAGGTGGAAAAAAAAATAAAAATTGTCTCTGATCAGCCATATATGTAGTTATGGGTAGGTGGTAAGCGCTGTCAAAATACAAGATGGCGGACGACTGGCGGGCCATTTTTGTAAATTTGTAAAATTTTTGAAATTCAACGTGATTTTTTTGACACATGGGCGACACTTGAGCGAGTTGACATGTATATGCGGGTGTGAGTCTTGCTAGCGTGTGTTGCCATGTCGAAAAATATTTTGGCGATTTTTCATAGTTTGCGCGCCAGGGCCCGAAAAGGTGCCGATCGAATAGCCATTTTTGGTGACAAAAATCCCTTTGAGCCATTGCCAGGATCAGTCCAAATGACATTTGCACCATTTTCAGCCCCACCCCCAAAAACACACCCCTCCTCCTCCCCCCTGACCTGGCAACAATGGGAGCTGTTGAGAAAAACATTTGCGACTTGGTCATTTTCGACGATGTTATTGGTCCTCTGGTATTCCTTCAAAAAAAAGTAAAAAATGTGGTTCGATCTTGTTTATGATGTAGTATATGGGAAAAATACGGATTTTTTGAATTTCAAGATGGGACTAGACAGCGGCCCATTTGTAAAAAGTCGAGTTTTTCTCAATTTTTCAACGTGGGTTTTCGGGCAGATGGCGCCACTTGACGCGAAATTCAGACAGAACTTTATTGGTGAGCCGACAGGGCTATGATGACAGTAAATAAAAAATTCGAATTTTCGGACAATGTCTTGAGAATTACCCACAAACGTTTAAAATTTCAAATTTTCAGTTTTGAATATGAGGTCCTGTCAAAAAGTGACATGCGATGCCATTTTTGGCCGATTTGGCATCCTAACCTGGCAACAATGGAGCTGTGAGAAAAAACATTTTTGCGACTTGGTCATTTTCGACGATAGTTATTGGTCCTCTTGGTAATTAAATTGAAAAAAAGTAAAAATGTGTTCGATCTTGTTTATGATGTAGTATATGGGAAAAAGACGGAGTTTTTGAATTTCAGATGGCGTATCTAGACAGCGGGCCATTTTGTAAAAAGTCGAGTTTTTCGAAAATTTTTCAAGTGGGTTTTCGGGCAGATGGCGCCACTTGACGCGAAATTCAGACCTGAACTTTATTGTTTAGCCTGACAATGGCTATGTACAGTAAAATAAAAAATTCGAGATTTTCGGACAATGTCTGAGAATTACCCCAAGAACGGTAAATTTCAAATTTTCAGTTTCTGAATGAGGTCCTGTCAAAAGTCGATGCGATGCCATTTTTTGGCCGATTGGCATCCTAACCTGCAACACTGGGAGCTGTTGAGAAAAAAATTTTTTGCGACATGCATTTTCCGAGATACTTTATTGGTCCGCTGTATTCTTTGAGAACGAAGTAAAAAATGTGGTTCGTCTTGTTTATGGTGTATATATGGGAAAAATCGAATTTTTTGAAATTCCAAGATGGCGACTAGGCAGCGGCCTTTTGTGAAAAGTGTGTTTTCGAAATGCTTTCAGTGGGTTTTCGGGCAGATGGCGCCACTTGACGCGACTTTTTGGACATAACCATTTATTGTTGACTTGACAAGGGCTACGCTACGTGAAAAAATATTTTCGAGATTCTGGGTAATTTCGGAAATTACCCCAAAATGTAAAATTGCAAATTTTTTAGTTTTTGAGTATTAGATCCTGTCAAAAAGTGACATCCGATGTCATTTTTGCCAAATCAGAGCGTGTACGGGTGTTTGCCGTGAAAAAAACGAAAATAAAATTTCGACCTGATAGGAGACTGTCCCATACATTTTGTTCTGGAGTTGACTTAAAGTACCTCACTAAGGAGTTGTAAGGGGAAATCAAAATATTCAACCCAAGTTGGGGAATCGAGGCGGAGCGCCGCGTAGGGCGAAGCCCGGAGCGGCCATTTCATCAAGCAATTATACTAAATCCAAGCGGAGCGCCGCGTAGGGCGTAGCCCGGAGCGGCCATTTCATCATGACTAATAACACCAAAAACAAGCGGAGCGCCGCGTAGGGCAAAGCCCGGAGCGGCCATTTCATCACGACTTATATCACAAAAACCAAGCGGAGCGCCGCGTAGGGCGCAGCCCGGAGCGGCCATTTCATCAAGCAACACTACTAAATCCAAGCAGAGCGCCGCGTAGAGCGAAGCCCGGAGCGGCCATTTCATCACTTGTTATACCGTCAAAATAAAGCGAAGCGCCGCGTAGGGCGCAGCCCGGAGCGGCCATTACAATCACTCGGTCATATGGAAAAACCTAGCGAAGCGCCACGTCGGGCGCAGCCCGGGGCGGCCTTTTTTCTTACTATATAGAGAAGACATGGCGAAGGCGGAGCGCCGCGTAGGGCGAAGCCCGGAGCGGCCATTCTCCTGAACAGTGACTACGAGATCAAAGCAGAGCGCCGCGTAGGGCGAAGCCCGGAGCGGCCATTTTATCACAAAACAGCAGCAAAACTAAGCGGAGCGCCGCGTAGGGCGAAGCCCGGAGCGGCCATTTCATCACTTGTTATACTAACAAAACAAAGCGAAGCGCCGCGTAGGGCGAAGCCCGGAGCGGCCATTCCATCTCAAATGATACTACAAAAACCTAGCGGAGCGCCGCGTAGGGCGCAGCCCGGAGCGGCCATTCCATCTCAAGTGATACTACAAAAACCAAGCGGAGCGCCGCGTAGGGCGCAGCCCGGAGCGGCCATTACATCACGTCTCATATCACAAAAACCGAGCGGAGCGCCGCGTAGGGCGCAGCCCGGAGCGGCCATTACATCACAACTCATATCACAAAAACCAAGCGAAGCGCCGCGTCGGGCGCAGCCAGGGGCGGCCTTCTAACTACATGAGAAAGATGCGGTTGAAGCGGAGCGCCGCGTAGGGCAAAGCCCGGAGAGGCCATTTCATCAAGCAACACCACTAAATCCAAGCGGAGCGCCGCGTAGGGCGCAGCCCGGAGCGGCCACATTCCACCAATTATGATCATAACTTGCAACACCAAAAGTCTACCCTCAAAACCCATCCAACCCTGCCCAAGGACACACATTTGATTTATCCTTGGGTGTGGAAAAGGAAAAGGGCAGCCACCACAAACGGTGCATCGCCTCATGCAAGTTCGCGAGGCCGCAGGCCGAGCTGCGTCTCGCGAGGCCGAAGGCCGAGCTCCGCGGAGGGCGATGCCCGTAGCGTCGCCGCGCAGGGCGCAGCCCGCAGCGCGGCCGAGCGTCGCAGACCTAGCTCGAAGGCGCGCCCGCGCAAAGCGCGGGGCGTCAAAAAGCTAGTCTTCTATCTATATCTATATTATATATAGCTGGATTACCACTCACTGACTCACTGACTGATCAGGGGTATTTTTGGGGGTGTTGGGGGTTGTTTTTCAATTTTTTTTCTTTTTTGGTGTTATTTTTTTTTTAATCAACACAGGTTTTTGACATTTGGTGAAAAAAAAATGGACCGCAAGCGCGCCGTTGCGCTTTTGTTTTTTTTTTTCAAATGCGATGCTTGGGTTTTGACATTTGTCTTGGAATCGCCCATTGTTTTTGTTATGGCACGGGGAAATTTTTTTGAAAAAACAAAATGGCCGCGCCGCCATCTTGGATTGAAAATTGCATTTGGATCTCTTTTCGCGGAATCGTAGCGGAGGGGGGCGCGGGTGGATTTTCAAAATTCTTTTTTTAATCTGTTGCGTGCGTGTTCGACTCTCAAACGTCATTTGCGATTTTTCCAAATCCAAGATGGCGCCGCGTCTGGCGGCCATTTTGTCGGGGGAAAAAAATTGCCTATTTTCAAACTGATTTTTCGGGGACATGGCAACATTGGAGTGGGTAGGTTTGTTCCGGACGTCGGGGGGTAATTTATCCGAGTGTTGCCATGACTGAGAATTTCTACCAAATTTTTGGTAGTTTTTGGGCCACGGCCTCGAATAGTAGAAAAAAAAAGTGGTCTCTGTTGCCAAAATCGAGTATGCAGTCTGGTGGCAATCGGGGCTCGCAATGACCTCCAGGTAGTTTTTGGTAAAATTCTGGCAACACTGGAAATGGCGGCAAAAATAAATTTTGGGGTGTCGCTGACTTTGAGGAGCTCCTAGGACGAGGATATCGTAGATGGAAAAAAAATAAAAATTGTCTCTGATTAGTTATATAGTTTAGTCTATGGCACGGGTACGGGCTGTCAACAATACAAGATGGCGGACGAGCTGGCGGCCATTTTGTAAATTTGTAAAATTTTTGAAAATTTCAACGTGATTTTTTTGACAGATGGCGACACTTGAGCGAGTTGGCATGTATTGGGCGGGTGCGTGTCTTGCTTGCGTGTGTTGCCATGTCGAAAAATATTTTGGCAATTTTTGATAGTTTGCGCGCCAGGGCCCAAAAAAGGAGCCGAGTCGAAATAGCCATTTTTGGGGAAAAAAAATCTCACAAGGCCATTGACAGGGTCGGTCCCAATGACATTTGACCATTTTCAGCACCCTGACCTGGCAACACTGGGAGCTGTTGAGAAAAACATTTTTGCGACTTGGTCATTTTCGGCGATAGTTATTTGTCCTCTGGTATTAATTGAAAAAAAAAGTAAAAATGTGGTTCGATCTTGTTTATGGTGTAGTATATGGGAAAAATACGGATTTTTTGAAATTCAAGATGGCGGACTAGACAGCGGCCATTTTGTAAAAAGTTGAGTTTTCGAAAATTTTTAAAGTGGGTTTTCGGGCAGATGGCGCCACTTGACGCGATTTCTTGCCGGAACCTTTATTGTTAAGTTTGTCGAGGGCTACGCGGTGGTGAAATAAAAAAATTTAATTTTTGGATAATTTCTGAGAATTACCCCAAAACGTAAAATTTCAAATTTTCAGTTTCTGAGTATGAGGTCCTGTCAAAAAGTGACATGCGATGCCATTTTTGGCCAATTTGGCACCCTAACCTGGCAACACTGGGAGCTGTTGAGAAAAACATTTTTGGTCATGGTCATTTTCGGCGATAGTTATTGGTCCTCTGGTATTATTAAAAAAAAAAAGTAAAAATGTGGTTCGGTCTCGTTTATGATGTAGTATATGGGAAAAATACGGATTTTTTGAAATTCAAGATGGCGGACTAGACAGCGGCCATTTTGTGAAAAATTTAGTTTTCGAAAATCTTTAAAGCGGATTTTCGGGCAGATGGCGCCACTTGACGCGAACTATTGACTTGACCGATATTGTTGAGCTTGACAAGTGCTACGCTATGGTGAAAAAAAAAACTCGAATTTTTGGATAATTTCTGAGAATTACCCCAAAATGTAAAGTTCCAAATTTTTAGTTTCTGAGTATGAGGTCCTGTCAAAAAGTGACATCCGATGTCATTTTTGGCCAATCAGAGCGTGTGCAAGTGTTTGCCGTGAAAAGAAAACGAAAATGAAATTTCGACCTGATAGGAAACTGTCCCATACATTTTGTACTGGGGAGTTGACTTAAAGTACCTCACTAAGGAGTTGTATGGGAAAATCAAAATATTCAACCCAAGTCGGGGAATCGAGGCGGAGCGCCGCGTAGGGCGAAGCCCGGAGCGGCCATTTCATCAAGCAATTATACTAAATCCAAGCGGAGCGCCGCGTAGGGCGAAGCCCGGAGCGGCCATTCCATCTCAAGTGATACTACAAAAACCAAGCGGAGCGCCGCGTAGGGCGCAGCCCGGAGCGGCCATTACATCACGACTCACATCACAGAAACCAAGCGGAGCGCCGCGTCGGGCGCAGCCCGGGGCGGCCTCCTAACTACATGGGGAAGATACGGTGAAGGCGGAGCGCTGCGTAGGGCGAAGCCCGGAGCGGCCATTTCATCACTACTCATGACCAAAAACAAGCGGAGCGCCGCGTAGGGCGCAGCCCGGAGCGGCCACATTCTACCAATTATGATTGTAACTTGCAATACTATAAGTCTAACCTCGAACCCTACCCAACCCTGCCCAAGGACACACATTTGATTTATTTGTTGACCTGTTAAATAACATTCATTGTAGATATTGATTCGGGAATAATTACCTAATTATGTACCTACATAGGTTAGGGTTATTTTTTTTTTGTTGACCTGTAAATAACATTCATTGTAGAAATTGATTCGGGAATAATTACCTAATTATGTACCTACATAGGTTAGGGTTATTTTTTTTTTGTTGACCTGTTAAATAAAATTCAGTGTAGAAATTGATTCGGGAATAATTACCTAATTATGTACCTACATAGGTTAGGGTTATTTTTTTTGTTGACCTGTTAAATAACATTCATTGTAGAAATTGATTCGGGAATAATTACCTAATTATGTACCTACATAGGTTAGGGTTATTTTTTTTTTGTTGACCTGTTAAATAAAATTCAGTGCAGAAATTGATTCGGGAATAATTACCTTATTATGTACCTACATAGGTTAGGGTTTTTTTTTGTTGACCTGTTAAATAACATTCATTGTAGATATTGATTCGGGAATAATTACCTAATTATGTACCTACATAGGTTAGGGTTATTTTTTTTGTTGACCTGTTAAATAACATTCATTGTAGAAATTGATTCGGGAATAATTACCTAATTATGTACCTACATAGGTTAGGGTTATTTTTTTTTGTTGACCTGTTAAATAACATTCATTGTAGAAATTGATTCGGGAATAATTACCTAATTATGTACCTACATAGGTTAGGGTTATTTTTTTTTGTTGACCTGTAAATAACATTCATTGTAGAAATTGATTCGGGAATAATTACCTAATTATGTACCTACATAGGTTAGGGTTATTTTTTTTTTGTTGACCTGTTAAATAAAATTCAGTGTAGAAATTGATTCGGGAATAATTACCTAATTATGTACCTACATAGGTTAGGGTTATTTTTTTTTGTTGACCTGTTAAATAACATTCATTGTAGAAATTGATTCGGGAATAATTACCTAATTATGTACCTACATAGGTTAGGGTTATTTTTTTTTTGTTGACCTGTTAAATAAAATTCAGTGCAGAAATTGATTCGGGAATAATTACCTAATTATGTACCTACATAGGTTAGGGTTTTTTTTTTTGTTGACCTGTTAAATAACATTCATTGTAGATATTGATTCGGGAATAATTACCTAATTATGTACCTACATAGGTTAGGGTTATTTTTTTTGTTGACCTGTTAAATAACATTCATTGTAGAAATTGATTCGGGAATAATTACCTAATTATGTACCTACATAGGTTAGGGTTATTTTTTTTTTGTTGACCTGTTAAATAACATTCATTGTAGATATTGATTCGGGAATAATTACCTAATTATGTACCTACATAGGTTAGGGTTATTTTTTTTTGTTGACCTGTTAAATAACATTCATTGTAGAAATTGATTCGGGAATAATTACCTAATTATGTACCTACATAGGTTAGGGTTATTTTTTTTTTGTTGACCTGTTAAATAAAATTCAGTGTAGAAATTGATTCGGGAATAATTACCTAATTATGTACCTACATAGGTTAGGGTTTATTTTTTTTTGTTGACCTGTTAAATAACATTCATTGTAGAAATTGATTCGGGAATAATTACCTAATTATGTACCTACATAGGTTAGGGTTATTTTTTTTTTGTTGACCTGTTAAATAAAATTCAGTGTAGAAATTGATTCGGGAATAATTACCTAATTATGTACCTACATAGGTTAGGGTTTTTTTTTTGTTGACCTGTTAAATAACATTCATTGTAGATATTGATTCGGGAATAATTACCTAATTATGTACCTACATAGGTTAGGGTTATTTTTTTTGTTGACCTGTAAATAACATTCATTGTAGAAATTGATTCGGGAATAATTACCTAATTATGTACCTACATAGGTTAGGGTATTTTTTTTTGTTGACCTGTTAAATAACATTTCATTGTAGATATTGATTCGGGAATAATTACCTAATTATGTACCTACATAGGTTAGGGTTATTTTTTTTTGTTGACCTGTTAAATAACATTCATTGTAGAAATTGATTCGGGAATAATTACCTAATTATGTACCTACATAGGTTAGGGTTATTTTTTTTTTTGTTGACCTGTTAAATAAAATTCAGTGTAGAAATTGATTCGGGAATAATTACCTAATTATGTACCTACATAGGTTAGGGTTTTTTTTTTGTTGACCTGTTAAATAACATTCATTGTAGATATTGATTCGGGAATAATTACCTAATTAAGTACCTACATAGGTTAGGGTTATTTTTTTTTGTTGACCTGTTAAATAACATTCATTGTAGAAATTGATTCGGGAATAATTACCTGATTATGTACCTACATAGGTTAGGGTTATTTTTTTTTGTTGACCTGTAAACAACAGTATGTAGGTAGGTACCTATCTGTGTAAGTAGGAATTTATATAAATTAACCTTAGTAAATTATTGAAAACAATCTTCGGAAACTTTAGTAATACACTTTTTAGGAAGAGTGATCATTTAGTTCAGATCAGTGAGGTTTTCTAATCTGTATGAAGAACGATTTTGAGTAAAAATCTTTAGGTGAATCAAATGGACGCTTATCTCGACCATCCCATACCATCTATGCTCAACAGTACCTAATATACTAATCTTTACAATAATAATATTCTGGTGAACAATTCTCTTAGGGATTATTGATAAGGGAGCTGCACAGTTGGATATAAAATAATATATCTATGTGGTTAAGTATATGTTAAATCAAAGTCCTCTGTAGTATAGAAAGGTAGTGAAGGGCTAAAATCATACATCAACTTCAGAACCCGGTGTGTGCTTAGTCTATACCTAACTAATCCCGAATTTGGGGAGCCTGGTTTCATCACAAGTTATAACACCAAAACCAAGCGGAGCGCCGCGTAGGGCGCAGCCCGGAGCGGCCATTACATCACTACTCACATCACAAAAACCAAGCGGAGCGCTGCGTAGGGCGCAGCCCGGAGCGGCCATTACATCACGACTCACATAACAAAAACCAAGCGGAGCGCCGCGTAGGGCGCAGCCCGGAGCGGCTATTACATCACGACTTACATAACAAAAACCAAGCGGAGCGCCGCGTCGGGCGCAGCCCGGGGCGGCCTTCTAACTACATGAGGAAGATACGGTGAAGGCGGAGCGCCGCGTAGGGCGCAGCCCGGAGCGGCCACATTCCACCAATTATAATCATAACTTGCAACACCAAAAGTCTACTCTCAAACCCCATCCAACCCTGCCCAAGGACACACATTTGATCTATCCTTGGGCGTGGAAAAGATAAAGGGCAACTGTCACAAACGGTGCATCGCCTCATGCAAGTTCGCGAGGCCGCATGCCGAGCTGCGTCTCGCGAGGCCGAAGGCCGAGCTCCGCGGAGGGCGAAGCCCGTAGCGTCGCCGCGCAGGGCGCAGCCCGCAGCGCGGCCGAGCGTCGCAGACCTAGCTCGAAGGCGCGCCCGCGCAAAGCGCGGGGCGTCAAAAAGCTAGTCTATCTATCTATATATATTCTATTTCTATTCTATATTATATATAGCTGGATTACCACTGACTGACTGACTGACTGATCAGGGGTGTTTTTAGGGGTGTTGGGGGTTGTTTTTACATTTTTTTTCTTTTTTGGTGTTGTTGTTTTTTTAATCAACGCAGGTTTTTGACATTTGGTGGAAAAAAAATGGACCGCAAGCGCGCCGTTGCGCTTTTGTTTTTTTTTTTTTTAATGCAACGGTCATGTTTTGACATTTGGTTTAGGATCGCCCATTGTTTCTTGTTTTGGAACAAGGAAATTTTTTTGAAAAAACAAAATGGCCGCGCCGCCATCTTGGATTGAAAATTTCATTTGGATCTCTTTTCGCGGAATCGTAGCGGAGGGGGGCGCAATTGGATTTTCAAAATTCTTTTTACAATCTGTCACTATTATGTTCGACTCTCAAACGTCATTTGCGATTTTTCGAAATCCAAGATGGCGCCGCGTCTGGCGGCCATTTTGTCGGGGGGAAAAAATTGGCACTTTTCAAATTGATTTTTCGGGGAGATGGCAACATCGGGGTGGGTAGGTTTGTTCCGGGCGTCGGGGGGTAATTTATCCGAGTGTTGCCAGGACTGAGAATTTCTACCAAATTTTTGGTAGTTTTTGGGCCACGGCCCCGAATAGTAGAAAAAATAAGTGGTCTCTGTTGCCAAAATCGAGTATGCAGTCTGGTGGCAATCGGGGCTCGCAATGACCTCCAGGTAGTTTTTTGCTAAAATTCTGGCAACACTGGAAATGGCGGCAAAAATAAATTTTGGGGTGTCGCCGACTTTGAGGAGGTCCTGGGACGAGAATATCGATGATGAGAAAAAAATAAAAATTGTCTTTGATCAGTCGTATGATGTAGTCTATGGCACGGGTACGTGCTGTCAAAAATACAAGATGGCGGACGAGCTGGCGGCCATTTTGTAAATTTGTAAAATTTTCGAAAATTTCATTGTGATTTTTTTGACACATGGCGACACTTGAGCGAGTCGACATGTATCAGGCGGGTGTGAGTCTTGGTTGCGTGTGTTGCCATGTCGAATAATATTTTTACGATTTTTGATAGTTTGCGCGCCAGGGCCCGAAAAGGTGCCGAGTCGAAATAACCATTTTTGGGGAAAAAAAATCTCAAGAGGCCATTAACAGGGTCGGTCCAAATGACATTTGATCATTTTCAGCACCCTGACCTGGCAACACTGGGGGCTGTTGAGAAAAACATTTTTGCGACTTGGTCATTTTCGAGATAGCTTATTGGTCCTCTGGGATTCTCTAAGAAAAAAAATAAAAATGTGGTTCGGTCTTGTTTATGGTGCAGTATATGGGAAAAATACGTTTTTGTTGAAATTGAAGATGGCGGACGAGACAGCGGCCATTTTGTAAAAAGTCGAGTTTTCGAAAAAATTCAAAGTGGTTTTTCGGGCAGATGGAGCCACTTGACTCGAAATTTAGACGGAACCTTTATTGTTGACCTTGGCAAGGGCTGCGCGACAGTGAAATAAAAAATACGAATTTTTGGATAATTTCTGAGAATTACCCTAAAACGTAAAATTTCAAATTTTCAGTTTCCGAGTGTGAGGTCCTGTTAAAAAGTGACATGCGATGCCATTTTTGGTCGATTTGGCATCTTAACCTGGCAACACTGGGAGCTGCTGAGAAAAACATTTTTGGTCATGGTCATTTTCGGCGATAGTTATTGGTCCTCTGGTATTATTTAAAAAAAAAAGTAAAAATGTGGTTCGGTCTTGTTTATGATGTAGTATATGGGAAAAATACGGATTTTTTGAATTTCAAGATGGCGGATGAGCCAGCGGCCATTTTGTGAAAAGTTTAGTTTTTGAAATTCTTTAAAGTGGGTTTTCGGGCAGATGGCGCCACCTGACGCGAATTTTTGACATAACCTTTATTGTTGAACTTGACAAGGGCTACGCTACGGTGAAAAAAAAATTTCGAGTTTTTGGATAATTTCTGAGAATTACCCCAAAATGTAAAATTGCAAATTTTTAGTTTCTGAGTATGAGATCCTGTCAAAAAGTGACATCCGATGTCATTTTTGGCCAATCAGAGCGTGTATGAGTGTTTGCTGTGCAAAGAAAACGAAAATGAAATTTCGACCTGGTAGTAGACTGTCCCATACATTTTGTACTGGAGTTGGCTTCAAAGTACCTCACTAAGGAGTTGTATGGGGAAATCAAAATATTCAACCCAAGTCGGGGAATCGAGGCGGAGCGCCGCGTAGGGCGAAGCCCGGAGCAGCCATTTCATCAAGCAACACTACTAAATCCAAGCGGAGCGCCGCGTAGGGCGCAGCCCGGAGCGGCCATTTTATCACAAATCAGCAGCACAACCAAGCGGAGCGCCGCGTAGGGCGCAGCCCGGAGCGGCCATTATAATCACTCGGTCATATGGAAAAACCTACCGTATCAAAAGCGACCGCAGTCGGTTTGTGCTTAAGACAGAAGAGGGCGGCCCCGGCCTTTTTAACTTAAACAAATAAGGGGAAGAACGATCAAGCAAAGACAATGTGAAGACATGCGGACGACTAAATTAAACAGCGGGGACGCGTAGGGCTGAACGTCAGCCCTGTGAGCGGACCCATGCTACAACCTGCACAGTGACCTACCACTAGATCAAAGAGCAGAAGAGAAGCAGTAGGGCGGAAAAGCCACACCGATGACTCATGAGCCGCGGCCATTTTATCACAACATCTAGCGAGACAAAAGCTCCAAGCCCGCCCCCCCCTCCTCTCTCCCCTCCCCCTCTCCTTCCCCCTTTCCTCCCCCCCTGCACCCCCTCTTTCCCCTGACAGGCAGATGCCCATTTAACCCAAAACACTACCCTTCTCCTCCTCTCTCCCTCCTCCTCTGTTTCCTCCCCTTCCTGCGTCTTTCCTTCCCCTCCCTTCTTCCTTCCCCTCTTCCCCCTCCCCCTCCCTCCCAGCTGACGTCTCTGTTCGCACTACACCCCTTCAAGGACCCCGTACCGCCCCCCTCTCCCCCTTCTGCCTGCTCTTCTCCTCTCCCCGCCCCTTTCTTGCCTACACCCCTCTCCCTCCCCCACTCTTTCTCCCCTCTCACACGATCCGCCTTCCCCCTGCCTCCCCTCCGCCGATACACTCCCCGAACGCACCTCTCCCTTTGCCCCTCCTCTCTCTCCTCCCCCCCTGCCCCCCCTTCGCCGCTACCCTTTGCCTATCTACTCCCACTCATTGCTTAGACCTCAACTCTAAGACTCATCAAACGCGCACCTTAGAGCGAAGAAAACGAGAGCGGCCTAATTTCATACTTGTTATATTACAAAACACTTAAGCCGAAGCGCCTCCGCGTAGGGCGAAGCCCGAAGCCCCCGGTCCATTGTCCATCTCAAATTGTAATATTAAAAAACCAAGCGGAGGCCGGTAGGGGCGCAGACCGGAGCGGCCATTACTTCACGACTCATATCACAAAAACCAAGCGGAGCGCCGCGTAGGGCGTAGCCCGGAGCGGCCATTCCATCTCAAGTGATACTACAAAAACCAAGCGGAGCGCCGCGTAGGGCGCAGCCCGGAGCGGCTATTACATCACGACTCACATCACAAAAACCCAGCGGAGCGCCGCGTCGGGCGCAGCCCGGAGCGGCCATTTCATCAAGCAACACTACTAAATCCAAGCGGAGCGCCGCGTAGGGCGCAGCCCGGAGCGGCCATTTTATCATAAATCAGCAGCAAAACCAAGCGGAGCGCCGCGTAGGGCGCAGCCCGGAGCGGCCAATTTATCACAAATCAGCAGCACAACCAAGCGGAGCGCCGCGTAGGGCGTAGCCCGGAGCGGCCATTCCATCTCAAGTGATACTACTAAAACCAAGCGGAGCGCCGCGTAGGGCGCAGCCCGGAGCGGCCATTACATCACGACTCACATCACAAAAACCAAGCGGAGCGCCGCGTCGGGCGCAGCCCGGGGCGGCCTTCTAACTACATGAGAAAGATGCGATTAAAGCGGAGCGCCGCGTAGGGCAAAGCCCGGAGCGGCCATTTCATCACGATTTATATCACCAAAAACAAGCGGAGCGCCGCGTAGGGCAAAGCCCGGAGCGGCCACATTCTACCAATTATGATCATAACTTGCAACACCAAAAGTCTACCCTCAAACCCCATCCAACCCTGCCCAAGGACACACATTTGATTTATCCTTGGGCGTGGAAAAGAACAAGGGCAACTGTCTCAAACGGTGCATCGCCTCATGCAAGTTCGCGAGGCCGCAGGCCGAGCTGCGTCTCGCGAGGCCGAAGGCCGAGCTCCGCGGAGGGCGAAGCCCGTAGCGTCGCCGCGCAGGGCGCAGCCCGCAGCGCGGCCAAGCGTCGCAGACCTAGCTCGAAGGCGCGCCCGCGCAAAGCGCGGGGCGTCAAAAAGCTAGTTCTATATTATATATAGCTGGATTACCACTGACTGACTCACTGACTGATCAGGGGTTTTTTTGGGGTTGTTGGGGGTTGTTTTTCAATTTTTTTTCTTTTTTGGTGTTATTGTTTTTTTAATCAACGCAGGTTTTTGACATTTGGTGGAAAAAAAAAGAACTCCTAGCGCGCCGCTGCGCTTTTGTTTTTTTTTTTTTAAATGCAACGGTCATGTTTTGACATTTGTCTTGGAATCGCCCATTGTTTCTTATGTGGCAAAGGGTTAAAAAAATTTTGTGAAAAAACAAAAAATGGCGCCGCGTCGCGCATCTTGGATTGAAAATGAATTCTGGACTGTGTTTGCGGAATAGTAGAGGAGGGGGGCGAGGGTGGATTTCAAAATGTTTTTTTAATACTGTTGCGTTAGTGTTCAAATCTAGAACGTGTATGCGACTTTCAAAATCCAAGATGGCGCCGGTCGGGCGGCCATTTGCGTCGGGAGGGAAAACTAATTGGCCACTTTCAAACTGATTTCTTTACGGGATGATGGCAGCGTCGGAGTGGGTAGGTTTGTCGGGCGTCGGGGGGTAATTTATACGAGTGTTGCCACGTCTGAGGATTCTACCATATTTTTGTAGTTTTTGGGCCAACGGCCCCGAATAGTAGAAAAAAAAAGTGGTCTCCGTTGCAAAAATAGAGTATGCAGTTATCTGGTGGGCAATCGGGCTCGCCATGACCACCAGGTAGTTTTTTGCTAAAATTTAGCAAACACTGGAAGGAAATGGCGGGACAAAAAAATAAAATTTTGGGGTGTCGACCACTTTGAGGAGCTCCATAGGAGATAAGATCGCGCTGAATGGAAAAAAATATAAGAAATTTGTCTCATGAATCAAGAGTATAGTAGTCACTATGGTCGGGGTACGGGCCTGTCAAAAATAACAAGATGGCGGACCGGCGAGCTGTCGGCATTTGTAAATTTGTAAAATGTTTTCGGGGAACAAAAAAAAAAAAAAAAAAAAAAAAAAAAAAAAAAAATTTTTTTAAACGAATTTTTTTGACACATGGCGACACTTGACGAGTCGACTGTATCAGGCGGGTGTGAGTCTTGGTTGCCGTGTGTTGCCATGTCGAATAATATTTTCGATTTTTGATAGTTTGCGCGCCAGGGCCGAAAAAGGTGCCGAGTCGAAATAAACCATTTTTGGGGGAAAAAAATCCCAAGAGGCTATTGATTGGGTCTGTCAAAATGACATTTGACCATTTTCAGCACCCTGACCTGGCAACACTGGGAGCTGTTGAGAAAAACATTTTTGCGACTTGGTCATTTCGAGATTAGCTTATTGGTCCTCTGTATTCTCTAAGAAAAAAAAATAAAAATGTGGTTCCGGTCTTGTGTATGGTGCAGTATAGGGAAAAATACGTTTTTGTTGAAATTGAAGATGGCGGACGAGACATGCGGCCATTTTGAAAAAAAAGTCGAGTTTTCGAAAAAATTCAAAGTGGTTTTTCGGGCAGATGGAAGCCACTTGACTCGAAATTTAGACGGAACTTTATTGTTGACCTTGGAAGGGCTGCGCGACAGTGCAATAAAAATACGAATTTTTGGATTAATTTCTGAGAATTACCCTAAACGGAAAATTTCAAATTTTCAGTTTCCGAGTGTGGAGGTCTGTTAAAAAAAGTGACATGGATGCCATTTGGTCGATCTGCATCTTAACCTGGCACACTGGGAGCGCTGAGAAAAAAACATTTTTGGTCATGGTCATTTTCGGCGATAGTTATTGTCCTTGGTTATTATTTAAAAAAAAAAGTAAAAATGTGGTTCGGTCTTGTTAGATGTAGTCATATGGGAAAAATACCGGATTTTTGAATTTCAAGATGGCGATGAGCCAGCGGCCATTTTGTGAAAAGTAAAATTTAGTTTTTGAAATTCTTAAAGTGGTTTTCGCGGCAGATGGCGCACCTGACGCGAATTTTTGACATAACCTTTATTGTTGAAACTGACAAGAAACTACGTACGGAAAAAAAAAATTTCGAGTTTTTGGATTAAATTTGAGAATTACCCCAAAATGTAAAATTGCAAATTTAGTTTCTGAGTATGAGATCATGTCAAAAAGTGACATCCGATGTCATTTTTGGCCAATCAGAGGTGTATGAGTGTTTGCTGTGCAAAGAAAACGAAAATGAAATTCGACTGGTAGTAGACTGTCCCATACATTTTGTACTGGAGTTGGCTTCAAAGTACCTCACTAAGGAGTTGTCGGGGAAATCAAAATATTCAACCCAGTCGGGGAATCGAGGCGGAGCGGCCGGCGGTAGGCGAAGCCCGAGCAGCCATTTCATCAAGCAAACATACTAAATCCAAGCGGAGCGCGCGAGGGCGCAGGCCCGGAGCGGCCATTTTATCACAAATAAGCAGCAAACCAACGGAGCGCCGAGTAGGCGCAGCCCGGAGCGGCCAGTATATTTTTTTTTTCCCCCCCCCCCCCCCCCCCCCCCTCACTCGGTCATAGGAAAAACCTACCGTAGCGCCGCGTCGGGCGCAGCCCGGGGCGGCCTTTTTTTTTACTATATAGGGAAGGGAAAGACATGGCGAAGGCGGAGCGCCGCGTAGGGCGGAAGCCGGAGCGGCCATTCTCCTGAGACAGTGACTACTAGATCAAAGCAGAGCGCCGCGTAGGGCGAAGCCCCCCCCCGTATGCGGCCATTTTATCAAAATCAGCAGCAAAACTAAGCGGAGCGCCGCGTAGAGGCGAAGCCCGGAGCGGCCATTTCATCACTTGTTATATTTACAAAACAAAGCGAAGCGCCGCGTAGGGCGAAGCCGAAGCGGCCATTCCATCTCAAATGATACTGATAAAAACCAAGCGGAGCGCCGCGTAGGGCGCAGCCCGGAGCGGCCATTACTTCACGAACTCATTCACAAAAAACCAAGCGGAGCGCCGCTTAGGCGCTAGCCCGGAGCGCCATTCCATCTCAAGTGTACTACAAAAACCAAGCGGAGCGCCGGTAGGGCGCAGCCCGAGCGGCTATTCCATCACGACTCACATCACAAAAACCCAGCGGAGCGCCGCGTCGGGCGCAGTCCCGAGCGGGCCTTTCATCAGCACCACTACTAAATCCAGGCGGAGCGCCGCGTAGGGCCCAGTCCCGGAGCGGCATTTTATCATAAATCAGCAGCAAAATCCAAGCGGACGCCGCGTAGGGCGCAGCCCGGAGCGGCCAATTTTATCACAAATCAGCAGCACACCAAGCTGAGCGCCGAGTAGGGCGTAGCCCGGAAGCGGCCATCCATCTCAATTGATACTAGACTAAAACCAAGCGGAGCGCCTCGTAGGGCCCGCAGCCCGGAGCGGCCATTTCCATCCCGACTCACATCACAAACCACGCCGAGCGCCGCGTCGGGCGCAGGCCCGGGCGGCTTCTAACTCATTGAAAGTTGCGATTAAAGCGGAGCGCCGCGTAGGGCAAAGCCCGGACGGCCATTTCATCACGATTTAGATCACCAAAACCAAGCCGAGCGCGCTGTAGGGCAAAGCCCGTAGCGGCCACATTCTACCATTAGATCATAACTTGGCAACACCAAAAGTCTACCCTCAAACCCCATCAACCTGCCAAGGGACACACATTTGATTATCCTTGGGGAGCGTGGAAAAGAACACGGGCAACTGTCCTCAAACGGTTGCATCGCCTCATGCAAGTCCGCGAGGCCGCAGCCGAGCTCGTCGCGCGAGCCGAAGCCGTCTCCGCGGAGGCGAATCCCGTAGCGTCACGCCGTCTCAGGCGCAGCCCGCAGCGCGGCCAAGCTGTCGCAGACCTAGCTCGAGGCGCGCCCGCGCAAAGCGCGGGGCCGTCAAAGCTAGTTCTACATTTTATAAGCTTGATTACCACGACTGACTCAACTGACTGATCAGGGGTTTTTTTTTTGGGGTTGTTGAGGGTTTTTTTCAATTTTTTTTCTTTTTTGGTGCTATTGTTTTTTTATCAACGCAAGGTTTTTGACATTTGGTGGAGAAAAAAGAACTCCTAGCGCGCCCGCTGCGCTTTTGTTTTTTTTTTTTTTAAATCAACGGTCATGTTTTTGACATTTGTCTTGGAATCGCCCATTGTTTCTTATTGTGTCAAGTAAATTTTCTTGAAAAAACACAATGGCCGCGTCGCCATCTTGGATTGAAATTGAATTGGAACCTGTGGTTTGGCGGAATCGTAGCGGAGGGGGGCGCGGGTGTATTTCAAATGTGTTTTACTCTTTAGCGTTAGTGTTTCAATCTAGAACGTTGTGTGCGACTTTCAAATCAAGATGGCGCCGCGTCTGGCGGCATTTGTCGGGGGAAAACATTTGCCTATTTTCAAAACTGATTTTTCGGGGAGATGCGCGTCGGAGTGGGTAGTTGTTCCGGGCGTCGGGGTATTTATCCCGATGTTGCCAAGTCCCTAAGAATTTCTACATATTTTTTGGTAGTTTTTGGGCCGGGCCCCGAATAGTAATAAAAAAAAGTGGTCTCCGTTGAACAAAATCGAGTATGCATCCTGGTGGCAATCGGGGCTCGCATGACCACCATGTAGTTTTTTGCTAAAAAATTCTAGCAACACTGGAATGGCGGCAAATAATTTTGGGGTTTGCGCCACTTTGAGGAGCTCCTAGGACGATAATATCTCGGATGGAAAAAAAATAAATTTCTCTGATCGGCGTATGATGTAGTCTATGGTAGGGTACGGGCTGTCAAAATACAGATGGCCGGACGAGCTGGCGCCATTTTAAATTTAGGTAAAATTTTTCGAAATTTCAACGTGAATTTTTTTGACACTGGCGACACTTGACGCGTTTGACATGTATCGGGCGGGTAAGGTCTTTCTTGCGTGTGTTCCATTTCGAAAATATTTTGGCGATTTTTGATAGTTTGCGCGCCAGGCCCGAAAAGGTGCCGAGTCGAATAGCCATTTTTGGGGGGAAAAAAATTCCAGAGGCTAGTGATTGGGTCTGTCAAAATGACATTTTGAACCGATTTTCAGCACCTTACCTGGCACACTGGGAGCTTTTTAGAAAAACATTTTTGCGACTTGGTCATTTCGGCGATAGTTATTGGTCCTCTGGTATTTTTTGAAAAAACTAAAAATGTGGTTCGAATCTCGTTATGGTGTAGTATTGGAAAATACGGATTTTTTGAATTCAAGATGGGGATGAGACAGCGGCCATTTTGTAAAAAGTTGAAGTTTTCCGAAAAAAATTCAATCGGTTTTTCGCAGTATGGCTCCACTTGAAGCTATTTTTTGCCAGAACCTTTATGTTGAGCCTCCAGCGCTACGTACAGGTGGAATAAAATTCCAAATTTTTGGATAATTTCTGAAATTACCCCAAAACGTAAAATTTCGAATTTTCAGTTTCCGAGTATAAGGTCCTATCAAAAATTGACATGCAATGCATATTTGGTCAAATTTAGGCATCCTAACCTGGCAACACGGAGCTGTTGAGAAAACCATTTTGAGACATGGTCATTTTCGAGATAGCTTATTGGTCCTCTGTATTCTTTGGAGGAAAAATAACAATGTATTCGGTCCTTGTTTATGGTGTTTTATATGGGAAAAATACAGATTTTTTGGAATTCAAGATGGCGGACTAGACAGCGGCCATTTGTGTGAAACGTTGATTTTTCGAAATGCTTTAAAGTGGGTTTTCGGGCAGATGGCGCACCTGACGCAATTTTTACATGCCCTTTATTGTGCAACTTGATAAGGCTACCCGATGGTGAAAAAAAAATTTCAACATTTTGGATAATTATTCTGAGAATTACCCTAAAACGTAAAATTTCACTTTCGTTTCCGAGTATGAGGTCCTTTCCAAAGGTTATCGCGATGTCCTTTTTGGCCAATCATAGCCTGGTTTTGTACAAGTGTTTGCCGTGACAAGAAAACGAAATGAAATTTAGACCTGGTAGGAGACTGTCCCAACATTTGTACTGGAGTTGACTTAAAGTACCTCACTTAGGACTTGTATGGGGAATCAAATATTCAACCCCAGACGGGGATCGAGGCGGAGCGCCGCGTGGGCGAAGCCCGGAGCGGCCATTTCATCAAGCACCACTACTAACCAAGCGACGGCCGCGTATGGGCGCAGCCCGGAAGCGGCCATTTTATCATACAACGGCAGAAAAATCAAGCAGCGGAGCGCCGCGGAAGGGGCGAACCCGGAGAGGCCATCACAATCACTCGGTCTATGGAAACATGCGAAGCGCACGCATCGGGGCGCAGCCAGGGGCGGCCTTCTTACTATACTAGGGTAACAAGTGCGAAGCGGAGCTCCGCGTGATGCATCCCTGAGCGGCCATTCTCCTGAACTGACTACTAATCAAAGCAGAGCGCCGCGTAGGGCGAACCCGGCGGCCATTTTATCACAATCAGCAGCAAAACTCAATTCGAGCGCCCGTAGGGCAACCCGGAGCGGCCATTTCATCACTTGTTATTTTAACAAAACAAAGCGAAGCGCCGCGTAGGGCGAAGCCCGGAGCGGTACATTTTCATCTCGAAATATACACAAAAACCAAGTGGGGAAGCGCCGCGTAGGGCGCCGCCGCTTAGCGGCCATTACTTCACGCTCGTAATCACAAAACCCCGCCGGAGCGCCGCGTAGGGCGTAGCCTGAGCGGCCATTCCATCTCAAGTGATACTACTAAACCAAGCGGAGCGCCGCGAGGGCGCAGCCCGGAGCGGCCATTTACATCGACTTCACATCACAAAAACCAAGCGGAGCGCCGCGTTCGGGCGCAGCCGGGGCGGCCTTCTAACTACATGAGGAAAATGCGATTAAAGCGCGAGCGCCGGCGTAGCAAAGCCCGGAAGCGGCCATTTCACACGATTTATATCCACCAAAACAAGCGGAGCGCCGCGGAGGGCAAAGCCCGGAGCGGCCACATTCTACAATTATGATCATAAACTTGCCAACACCAAAAGTCTACCCTCAAACACATCAAACCCTGCCAAGGACACACATTGATTTATCCTTTGGGCGTGGAAAAGGAACAAAGGGCAAACTGTCGCAAACGGTGCCATCGCCTCATGCCACCAGTTAGCGAGGCGCAGGCGAGCTGGCGTCTCGCGAGTCCGAGGCCGAGCTCGCGGAGGGCGAAGGCCCGTAAGCGTCGCCGCGCAGGGCGCAAGCCCGCAGCGCGGCCAAGGTCGCAGACCTAGCCGAAGGCACGCCCCGCAAGCGCGGGGCGTCAAAAAGATAGTTCTATATTATATATAGCGGATACCACTGACTGATCACTGACTGATCAGGGGTTTTTTTGGGGTTGTTGGGGGTTGTTTTTCAATTTTTTTTCTTTTTTGGTGTTATTGTTTTTAATTCAACGCAGGTTTTTGACATTTGGTGGCCCCCAAAAAAAAAGAACTCCTAGCGCGCGCTGCGGCTTTTGTTTTTTTTTTTAAATGCAAACGAGCATGTTTTGACATTTGTCTTGGAATCGCCCATTGTTTTCTATTGTGGCAAGGTAAAATTTTGAAAAAACAAAATGGCCGCGTCGCCATCTTGGATGAAAATTGAATTTGGACCTGTGTTTGCGGAATCGTAGCCGGAGGGGGGCGCGGGTGGATTTCAAAAGTTTTTTTAATTGTTGCGTTAGTGTTCAAATCTAGAACGTTGATGCGACTTTCAAAACCAAGATGGCCGCCGCGATCTGGCGGCCATTTTTCGGGGGAAAATAAATTGGCACTTTTCAAACTGATTTTTCGGGAGCTGGCAGCGTCGGAGTGGAGGTTTGTTCCGGGCGTCGAGGGGTCAATTTATCCGAGTGTGGCACGTCTGAGAATTTCTACCATATTTTTGGTAGTTTTTGGCCACGGCCCCGAATAGTAGAAAAAAAAAGTGGTCTCGTTGCAAAAAATAGAGGAGTATGCAGTCTGGTGGCAATCGGGGCTCGCAATGACCACCAGGTAGTTTTTTGCTAAAATTTAGCAACACTGAAATGCCGGGCAAAAATACAATTTTGGGTGTCGCCCACTTTGAGGAGCTCCTAGGAAGATAATATCCGGATGGAAAAAAAATAAAAATTTTCTCATGATCAGGCGTATGATGTAGTCTATGGTAGGGTACGGGCTGTCAAAAATACAAGATGGCGGAAGAGCTGGCCCCGCCATTTGTAAATTTGTAAAATTTTTTCCCCCCCCGAAATTTCAACGTATTTTTGACACTGGCGACACTTGAGCGCGTTGGACATGTATCGGGCGGGTGTAAGTTCTTGCTTGCGTGTGTTGCCATGTCGAAAAAGTATTTTGGCGCTTTTGATTAGTTTGCGAGCAGGGCCGAAAAGGTGCCGAGTCGAAATAGCCATTTTTGGGGAAAAAAAATCCAAGAGGCTAGGATTGAGGGTCTGTAAAATGACATTTGACCATTTCAGCACCGGACCTGGCAACACTGCGGATTGCTGTGAGAAAAAACATTTTTGCGACTGGTCATTTTCGGCGATGTTATTGGTCTCTGTATTTTTTGTAAAAAAAAAAACTAAAAAGTGTTCGATTCGTTTATCGGTGTAGTATATGGGAAAATGAACGGATTTTTTGAATTCAATATGGCGGATGAGACAGCGGCCATTTTGTAAACAAGTTTGAAGATTTTCGAAAAAAAATTCAAATCGTTTTTTTTCGGCAGAATGTCGCCACTTGACGCTATTTTTTGCAGAACCTTTATTGTTGAAGCCTAACCAAGCGCTACGTCGACAGTGAAATAAAAAATTCAAATTTGGATAATTCTGAGAATTACCCCAAAACGTAAAATTTCGATTTTCGTTCGAGTATAAGGTCCTATCAAAAATTGACATGCAATGCAATTTTTGGTCAATTTAGCACCTAACCTGGCCAACATGGGAGCTGTTGAGAAAAAACATTTTTGAGACATGTCATTTCGAGATAGTTATTGGTCCTCTGGTATTCTTTGAGGAAAAAAGTAAAAATGTTAGTTCGGTCTTGTTTATGGTGTTGTATATGGGAAAAATACAGATTTTTTGGAATTCAAGCATGGCGGATAGGACAGCGGCCATTGTGAAAAGGTTGAGTTTTCGAAAAGCTTAAAGTGGGTTTTCGGGCAGATGCGCACCTGACGCAAATTTTACATGACCTTTATTGTTGAACTGATAAGGGCTACCCGATGGTGAAAAAAAAATTTCAACATTTTGGATAATTATTCTGAGAATTACCCTAAAACGTAAAATTTCACTTTCGTTTCCGAGTATGAGGTCCTTTCCAAAGGTTATCGCGATGTCCTTTTTGGCCAATCATAGCCTGGTTTTGTACAAGTGTTTGCCGTGAAAGAAAAAACGAAAAAATGGAAATTTAGACTGGTAGGAGACGGCCCAGACATTTTGTACGGAGTTGACTTAAAGTACCTCACTTAGGACTTGTATGGGGAAATCAAACATTCACCCAAGACGGGGAATCGAGCGGAGCGCCGCGCTTAGGGCGAAGCCCGGAGCGGCCATTTCATCAAGCAACACTACTAATCCAAGCGAGCGCCGCGAGGGCGCAAGCCCGGAGCGGCCATTTTATCATACAACGGCAGAAAAATCAAGCGGAGCGCCGCGTAGGGCGAAGACCGGAGCGGCCACACAATCAATCGTCATATGGAAAAAACCTAGCGAGCGCCGCATTCGGCGCAGCCCGGGGCGGGCCTTATTCACTATATAGGGAAGACATGCGAAGCGGAGCGCCGCGTAGGGCGAAGCCCGGAGCGGCCATTATCCTGAACAGTGACTACACAGATCAAAGCAGAGCGCCGCGTTAGGGCGAAGCCCGGAGCGGCCAATTTTTATCACCAAATCAGCAGCAAAAACTTAAGCGGTAGCGCCGCGTAGGCCCGAACGCCGGAGGGCCATTTCATCACTTGTTATATTTACAAAACAAAGTCGAACGGCCGCTTAGGGCGAAGCCCGGAAGCGGTCATTTCATCTCAATGATATACATAAAACCAAGCGGAGCGCGCGTCGGGGCAGCCCGGAGCGGCCATTACTCCCGACTCGTATCCCAAAACCCACGCGAGCTGACCAGCGAGATCCAGCCCCAGCTCGATCGTTCGACGACACGCAGCGCACACTCCAGGCGCGGGGCCGCTCGCGGGCCTTATTCCATACTCAAGTAGCATTACTGTACAAACACCACGCGGAGCGCCCAGCGCTACACTTTAGGGCGTCTCACGTCGCGACACGCCCTCAACAGATCACAAGCAAGCCCATGATGGACACGAGCGTTACTCAGCACGCCGCGCGGGCCGCAGTCCGGGAGGCCGCACACGGCCGGGATCGAGAAAGCGAAGAGAGCGCCGCGTAGAGGCGCAGTCCGTGAAGCGGCAATTCTGCCTGAATAAACTGAAGCAAGTGACTATACACTTGACGATAGGATGACCCTATGACCAAAGGAAGAGGACCAGCGCGCGCACGGTACCGTAAAAGTCTAAAGCAACACTCCAACGAATACCCCCAACTAACCGCACAAAACTTTATCATACATTGGGATCCCCGCCCCCCCCACCCCCCATGGGAAAAGGAAAAGGGGCAGCGCACCCAAACAGAACCGGCATGCATCGAACACCACTTAGAGCGTTCAGGACTAAGAGTTACGCAAGACGATCGGACCTCAGCACACGTCTACAGGCCAGATAGGGGCAGATAGCGAACCACAATGCATCAGTATGTGCCCTGTACGACAGGAGGCCGACAAAGCCGAAGCTCACGCGGACGGGCGAAGCCCTTACGTCGCCGCGCACGTGGGCGCGGCCCGCAGCGGCGAGCACCAAGTGGTCCGCCACACCAGACTAGCATCGAAGGCGCGACCGCGCAAAGGCGCGCCCGGTGCGTCCAAAAAGCTAGTACTATTATTATCTATATTATTATTATATTCTATTATGTATTATCTATTTTATTATATATATATATAGCTGGATTACACTCATCTGACTCACTGGACTGATCAGGGGTTTTTTTGGGGGCTTTCTGTCGGGGGTCTGTTTATGGATATGTTTTCTTCTTTTTAGGCTGTTATTGTTTTTTTATCAACGCCCGGTTTTTTTTTGACATATGGTGGAAAAAACAAATGGACGGAAGTGCGCCGTATGCGCTTTTGTTTTGTTTTTTTTTTATAAATGATCATGGTTATGTTTGCACATTTGTCTTAGAATACTGCCCCATTGTTTTTTATTTTGGAAACAAAAGGTTCTTTCTTCTTGTGAAAATACAAAATGGCCGCGCCGCCCAACTGGATTGAAAATTGCATATTTTCGGATCTCTTTTCGCGGAATCGTCAGCGGAGGGGGGCGCGGTGGATTTTCAAAATTCTTTTGTATTTTTATTATGTCGGCCAAGTGTTCGATTTCAAACGCTTTTTTGGGATTTTTCACAACATCCCAAGATGGCGCCGCGCTGGCGGCCATTTTGTCGGGGGGAAAAAAAAATTGGCACTTTTCAAATTGATTTTTCGGGAGATGGCAAACGTCACGGCGGGGGTAGGTTTGTTCCGGGCGTCGGGGGGTAATTTAGGCGAGTGTTGCCACGACTGAGAATTTTACTAAATTTTTGGTAGTTCTTTGGGCCCGGCCCCGAATAGTAGAAAAAAAAGTGGTACTCTTTAGTGAAAATCGAGTATGCAGTCTGTGGGCAATCGGGCTCGCAATGACCTCCAGGAGTTTTTGCTAAAATGCTGGCAAAACGCTGGAAATGGCGGCAAAAATAAATTTTGGGGTGTCGCCGACTTGGGAGCTCCTTGGACGAGGATATAGTAGATGGAAAAAATAAAAATTTGTTCTACGATCAGTTATATAATTTAGTCTGGCAAAGGGTAGGGCTGTCAAAAATCCAAGATGGCGGACGAGCTGGCGGCCATTTTGTAAATTGTAAAATTTTCGAAAATTCAACGTGATTTTTTCGAACACATGGCGTTATTGGAGCGAGTCGACAGTATCGGGCGGTCTTGTGATTCTTGCTTGCTGTGTGCTATGTGAAAAATATTTTGACGATTTTTGATAGTTTGCGCGACAGGGCACGAAAAGGTTGGCGATCGAAATAGCCATTTTTGGGGAAATCCCAAGGGCATCGACAGGGTCGGTCCAAAATTGACATTTGAATTTTCAGCACCCTGAATGGCAACACTGAAGGGGCGTAGAGAAAAAAACATTTTTGCGACCTTGGTAATTTTCGGCGATAGTTATTGGTCCTCTGGTAATTAATGAAAAAAAAAGTAAAAATGTGGTTCGATATTTGTTTATGATGTGTTGTATAGGGGAAAAATACGCGATTTTTTTTTTTGAAATTCAAGATGGCGGACTAGACAGGGCCATTTTTGTAAAAAGTTGAGTTTTCAAAAAAAAATTCACAGCCCCCCCCCCCCCGGTTTTTCGGGTCAGATGACCGCCACTTGACGTGAAAACTTAGACAGAACCTTTATTGTTGAATAGGGCAAGGGCTACGCGACGGTGAATAAAAAAATTTGAATTTTGGATTTAATTTCTGAGAATCACCCCAAAACGAAAAAATTGCAAAAAATTTCAGTTTCTGAGATAAGGTCGTAGTGTCCTTCCTCAAAAAATGAAAAAACAATGCTATTTTTGGTCGATTGGCATCTAACCTGGCAACACTGGGAGCGTTGAGAAAACATTTTTGCGACTGGTTCATTTGCGAGATAGCTTATTGGTCCTTGGTATTCTTTGAGAAAGAAGTAAAAATGTGGTTCGGTCGTGTCTATGGTGTAGTATATGAGGAAAAATAAGGATTTCGAAATTCCAAGATGGCGGACTAGACAGCGGCCATTTTGTGAAAAGTTCAGTTTTCGAAATGCTTTAAGTGGGTTTTCGGGGGCAGATGGCGCCACCTGACGCGATTTTTTACATCAACCTTATTGTTAACTTATAAGGGCTACGCGATGGGAAAAAAAAAATTCAACATTTTAGTAAGTTCTGAGAAATACCCTAAAACGTAAAATTCTGAATTTTCAGTTTCCGAGTATGAGGTCCTGTCCAAAAAAGTGTTATCCGATGTCATTTTTGGCCAACCAGAGCGTGTAAAGTGTTTGCCGTGAAAAGAAAAGACAAAATGAATTAGGACCGGTAGGAAGGAGGACTGTCCCATACATTTTGTACTGGAAGTTGACTTAAAGTACCTCACTTAGGACTTGTATGGGGAAATCAAAATATTCAACCCAAGACGGGGAATCGAGGCGGAGCGCCGCTAGGGCGAAGCCCGGACGGCCATTTCATCAAGCCAACAACTACTAAATCCAAGCGGAGCGCCGCGTAGGGCGCAGCCCGGAGCGGCATTTTATCATACAACGGCAGAAAAATCAGCGGAGCGCCGCGTAGGGCGAAGCCGGAGCGGCCCCTCCATCACAATCACTCGGTCATAGGAAAAACCTAGCGGGAAGCGCCGCATCGGCGCAGCCCGGGGCGGCTCTTACTAATAGGGAAGACACGGCGAAGGCGCGGCGCCGTAGGGCGAAGCCCGGGCGTCCATTATCCTGAATTGACTTACTAGATCAAAGCCAGAGCGCGGTAGGGCGAAGCCGGAGTCGGCCATTTTATCACAAATCAGCAGCAAAACTAAGCGGAGCGCAGCGTAGGGCGAAGCCCGGAGCGGCCATTCATCACTTGTTATATCTTACAAAACAAACGAAGCGCCGCGTAGGGCGAAGCCCGGAGCGGTCATTTCATCTCAAATGTTACTAAAAAAACCAAGCGGAGCGCCGCGTAGGGCGCAGCCGGGAAGCGGGCCATTTACTTCACACTCGTATCACAAAACCCAGCGGAGCGCCGCGTAGGCGTAGCCCGGAGCGGCACTCCATCTCAATGATACTACAAAAACCAAGCGAGCGCCGCGTAGGGCGCAGCCCGGAGCGGCCATTACATCAGATCACATCACCGAAACCAAGCGGAGCGCCGCGTCGGGCGCAGCCCGGGGCGGCTTCTAATACAAGAGGGAAGATACGGTGAGCGGAGGCGCCGCGTAGGGCGAAGTCCGGAGCGGCCATTCTTCTGAACAGTGACTACTGTAGATCAAAGCAGAGCGCCTCGTAGGCAAGCCCGGAGCGGCCATTTTATCACAAATCAGCAGCAAAACTAAGCTGAGCGCCGCGTAGGCGAAGCCGGAGCGGCCATTTCATTCACTTGGTATATTTACAAAACAAAGCGCAGCGCCCGTAGGCGAAGCCCGGCAGCGGTCATTTTCCATCTCAATGATACTACAAAAACCAAGCGGAGCGCCGCGTGAGGGGCGCAGCCGGAGCGGCCATTACTTCCCGACGTCGTAAATCACAAAACCCAAGCGGAGCGCCGCGTAGGGCGTACCGGAGCGGCCATTCCATCTTCAAATGATACTACAAAAATCCAAGCGGAGCGCCGCGTAGGGCGCAGCCCGGAGCGGCCATTACATCATGACTCACATCACAGAAAACCAAGCGAAGCGCCGCGTCGGGCGCAGCCCGGGGCGGCCTTCTAACTACAAGAGGAAGATACGGTTGAAGCGGAGCGCCGCGTAGGGCGAAGCACGGAGCGGCCATTCTTCTGAACAGTGACTACGAGATCAAAAGCAGAGCGCCGCGTAGGGCGCAGCCCGGAGCGGCCACATTCTACCAATTAGTGATCATAACTTGCAACACCAAAGTCTACCCTCAAACCCCATCCAAACCTGCTCCAAGGACACACATTTGATTTATCCTTGGGCGTGGAAAAGAACAAGGGCAACTGTCTCAAACGGTGCATCGCCTCATGCAAGTTCGCGAGGCCGCAGGCCGAGCTGCGTCTCGCGAGGCCGAAGGCCGAGCTCCGCGGAGGGCGAAGCCCGTAGCGTCGCCGCGCAGGGCGCAGCCCGCAGCGCGGGCCGAGCGTCGCAGACCTAGCTCGAAGGCGCGCCCGCGCAAAGCGCGGGGCGTCAAAAAGCTAGTATATTCTATTCTATCTATCTATCTATCTATCTATCTATATTATATATAGCTGGATTACCACTCACTGACTCACTGACTGATCAGGGGTTTTTTTGGGGGTGTCGGGGGTTGTTTTTGGATATTTTTTCTTTTTTGGTGTTATTGTTTTTTTAATCAACGCAGGTTTTTGACATTTGGTGGAAAAAAAATGGACGGGAAGTGCGCCGTTGCGCTTTTGTTTTTTTTTTTTTAAATGGAATGGTTATGTTTTGACATTTGTCTTAGAATCGCCCATTGTTTCTTATTTTGGAACAAGGTTTTTTTTTTTGAAAAAACAAAATGGCCGCGCCGCCATCTTGGATTGAAAATTGCATTTGGATCTCTTTTCGCGGAATCGTAGCGGAGGGGGGCGCGGGTGGATTTTCAAAATTCTTTTTTTATTCTGTTGCACAAGTGTTCGACTTTCAAACGCTTTTTGGGATTTTTCCAAATCCAAGATGGCGCCGCGTCTGGCGGCCATTTTGTCGGGGGGAAAAAATTGGCACTTTTCAAATTGATTTTTCGGGAAGATGGCAACGTCGGAGGGGGTAGGTTTGTTCCGGGCGTCGGGGGGTAATTTATTCGAGTGTTGCCACGACTGAGAATTTCTACTAAATTTTTGGTAGTTTTTGGGCCACGGCCCCGAATAGTAGAAAAAAAAAGTGGTCTCTTTAGTGAAAATCGAGTATGCAGTCTGGTGGCAATCGGAGCTCGCAATGACCTCCAGGTAGTTTTTTGCTAAAATTCTGGCAACACTGGAAATGGCGGCAAAAATAAATTTTGGGGTGTCGCCGACTTTGAGGAGCTCCTTGGACGAGGATATCGTAGATGGAAAAAAAATAAAAATTGTCTCCGATCAGTTATATAATTTAGTCTATGGCAAAGGGTACGGGCTGTCAAAAATACAAGATGGCGGACGAGCTGGCGGCCATTTTGTAAATTTGTAAAATTTTCGAAAATTTCAACGTGATTTTTTCGACACATGGCGTTATTTGAGCGAGTCGACATGTATCGGGCGGTTGTGAGTCTTGCTTGCGTGTGTTGCCATGTTGAAAAATATTTTGACGATTTTTGATAGTTTGCGCGCCAGGGCCCGAAAAGGTGGCGAATCGAAATAGCCATTTTTGGGGAAAAAAAATCTCAAGAGGCTATCGACAGGGTCGGTCCAAATGACATTTGACCATTTTCAGCACCCTGACCTGGCAACACTGGGGGCTGTAGAGAAAAACATTTTTGCGACTTGGTAATTTTCGGCGATAGTTATTGGTCCTCTGGTATTAATTGAAAAAAAAAGTAAAAATGTGGTTCGATCTTGTTTATGATGTTGTATATGGGAAAAATACGGATTTTTTGAAATTCAAGATGGCGGACTAGACAGCGGCCATTTTGTAAAAAGTTGAGTTTTCAAAAAAATTCAAAGTGGTTTTTCGGGCAGATGACGCCACTTGACGTGAACTTTAGACGGAACCTTTATTGTTGAACTAGGCAAGGGCTACGCGACGGTGAAATAAAAAATTTGAATTTTTGGATAATTTCTGAGAATCACCCCAAAACGTAAAATTGCAAATTTTCAGTTTCTGAGTATAAGGTCCTGTCAAAAAATGACAAACAATGCTATTTTTGGTCGATTTGGCATCCTAACCTGGCAACACTGGGAGCTGTTGAGAAAAACATTTTTGCGACCTGGTCATTTTCGAGATAGCTTATTGGTCCTCTGGTATTCTTTGAGGAAAGAAGTAAAAATGTGGTTCGGTCTTGTTTATGGTGTAGTATATGGGAAAAATACGGATTTTTAGAAATTCAAGATGGCGGACTAGACAGCGGCCATTTTGTGAAAAGTTCAGTTTTCGAAATGCTTTTAAGTGGGTTTTCGGGCAGATGGCGCCACCTGACGCGAATTTTTTACATAACCTTTATTGTTGAACTTGATAAGGGCTACGCGATGGTGAAAAAAAAAATTCAACATTTTGGATAATTTCTGAGAACTACCCTAAAACGTAAAATTTCAAATTTTCAGTTTCCGAGTATGAGGTCCTGTCAAAAAGTGACATCCGATGTCATTTTTGGCCAATCAGAGCGTGTACAAGTGTTTGCCGTGAAAAGAAAAAGAAAATGAAATTAAGACCTGGTAGGAGACTGTCCCAAACATTTTGTACTGGAGTTGACTTAAAGTACCTCACTAAGTAGTTGTATGGGGAAATCAAAATATTCAACCCAAACTGGGGAATCGAGGCGGAGCGCCGCGTAGGGCGAAGCCCGGAGCGGCCATTTCATCAAGCAACACTACTAAATACAAGCGGAGCGCCGCGTAGGGCGCAGCCCGGAGCGGCCATTTCATCAAGCAACACTAACAAATCCAAGCGGAGCGCCGCGTAGGGCGCAGCCCGGAGCGGCCATTTCATCAAGCAACACTACTAAATACAAGCGGAGCGCCGCGTAGGGCGCAGCCCGGAGCGGCCATTTCATCAAGCAACACTAACAAATCCAAGCGGAGCGCCGCGTAGGGCGCAGCCCGGAGCGGCCATTACATCAAGCAACACCACTAAATCCAAGCGGAGCGCCGCGTAGGGCGAAGCCCGGAGCGGCCATTTTACCATAAATCAGCAGCAAAACCAAGCGAAGCGCCGCGTAGGGCGAAGCCCGGAGCGGCCATTCCATCTTAAGTGATACTACAAAAACCAAGCGAAGCGCCGCGTAGGGCGCAGCCCGGAGCGGCCATTACATCACGACTCATATCACAAAAACCAAGCGGAGCGCCGCGTAGGGCGCAGCCCGGAGCGGCCATTACATCACGACTCACATCACAAAAACCAAGCGAAGCGCCGCGTCGGGCGCAGCCCGGGGCGGCCTCCTAACTACATGAGGAAGATACGGTGAAGGCGGAGCGCTGCATAGGGCGCAGCCCGGAGCGGCCATTACTTCACGACTCATATCACAAAAACCAAGCGGAGCGCCGCGTAGGGCGCAGCCCGGAGCGGCCATTACATCACGACTCACATCACAGAAACCAAGCGGAGCGCCGCGTCGGGCGCGGCCCGGGGCGGCCTTCTAACTACATGAGGAAGATACGGTTGAAGCGGAGCGCCGCGTAGGGCGAAGCCCGGAGCGGCCATTTCATCACGACTTATATCACAAAAACCAAGCGGATCGCCGCGTAGGGCGCAGCCCGGAGCGGCCACATTCTAACAATTATGATCGTAACTTGCAAAACTAAAAAGTCTAACGCCGAACCTCATCCAACCCTGCCCAAGGACACACATTTGATTTATCCTTGGGCGTGGAAAAGGAAAAGGGCAGCCGCCACAAACGGTGCATCGCCTCATGCAAGTTCGCGAGGCCGCAGGCCGAGCTGCGTCTCGCGAGGCCGAAGGCCGAGCTCCGCGGAGGGCGAAGCCCGTAGCGTCGCCGCGCAGGGCGCAGCCCGCAGCGCGGCCAAGCGTCGCAGACCTAGCTCGAAGGCGCGCCCGCGCAAAGCGCGGGGCGTCAAAAAGCTAGTCTATCTATCTATCTATCTATCTATCTATATTATATATAGCTGGATTACCACTGACTGACTCACTGACTGATCAGGGGTATTTTTGGGGTAGTTGGGGGTTGTTTTTGACAATTTTTTCTTTTTTGGTTTATTTGTTTTTTTAATCAACGCAGGTTTTTGACATTTGGTGGAAAAAAAATGGACCGCAAGCGCGCCGTTGCGCTTTTGTTTTTTTTTTTTTAAATGCAACGGTCATGTTTTGACATTTGTCTTGGAATCGCCCATTGTTTTTTTAATTGGCACCGGGACAAAAAGTTGAAAAACAAAATGGCCGCGCCGCCATCTTGGATTGAAAATTTAATTTGGACCCGTGTTTGCGGTGTCGTAGCGGAGGGGGGCGCGGGTGGATTTTCAAAATTCTTTTTTTAATCTGTTGGGTTAGTGTTCTTATTTTGAACCTTGTTTGCGTTTTTTCGAAATCCAAGATGGCGCCGCGTCTGGCGGCCATTTTGTCGGGGGGAAAAAATTGGCACTTTTCAAATTGATTTTTCGGGGAGATGGCAACATCGGAGTGGGTAGGTTTGTTCCGGGCGTCGGGGGGTAATTTATCCGAGTGTTGCCACGACTGAGAATTTCTACCATATTTTTGGTAGTTTTTGGGCCACGGCCCCGAATAGTAGAAAAAAAAAGTGGTCTCTTTAGTAAAAATCGAGTATGCAGTCTGGTGGCGATCGGGGCTGTCAATGACCTCCAGGTAGTATTTTGCTAAAATTCTGGCAACACTGGTAATGGCGGCAAAAATAAGTTTTGGGGTGTCGCCCACTTTGAGGAGGTCCTGGGACGAGAATATCGTGGATGGAAAAAAAATAAAAATTGTCTGTGATTAGTTATATAGTTTAGTCTATGGCACGGGTACAGGCTGTCAAAAATACAAGATGGCGGACGAGCTGGCGGCCATTTTGTAAATTTGTAAAATTTTTGAAAATTTCAACGTGATTTTTTTGACACATGGCGACACTTGAGCGAGTTGACATGTATAGGGCGGGTGTGAGTCTTGCTTGCGTGTGTTGCCATGTCGAAAAATATTTTGGCGAATTTTGATAGTTTGCGCGCCAGGGCCCGAAAAGGTGCCGAGTCGAAATAGCCATTTTTGGGGGAAAACAATCTCAAGAGGCCATTGACAAGATTGGTCCAAATGACATTTGACCATTTTCAGCACCCTGACCTGGCAACACTGGGAGCTGTGGAGAAAAACATTTTTGCGACTTGGTCATTTTCGAGATAGCTTATTGGTCCTCTGGTATTCTCTAAGAAAAAAAGTAAAAATGTGGTTCGGTCTTGTTTATGATGTAGTATATGGGAAAAATACGATTTTCTTGAAATTCAAGATGGCGGACGAGACAGCGGCCATTTTGTGAAAAGTTGAGTTTTTGAAAAAATTCAAAGTGGTTTTTCGGGCAGATGGCGCCACTTGACGCGAATTTTAGCCAGAACCTTTATTGTTGAGCCTGACAAGGGCTATGTGACAGTAAAATAAAAAAATCGAATTTTCGGATAATTTCTGAGAATTACCCCAAAACGTAAAATTTCAAATTTTTAGTTTTTGAGTATGAGGTCCTGTCAAAAAGTGACATGCGATGCCATTTTTGGCCGATTTGGCATCCTAACCTGGCAACACTGGGAGCTGTTGAGAAAAATATTTTTGCGACATAGGCATTTTCGAGATAGCTTATTGGTCTTCCGGTATTCTTTGAGGAAAAAAGTAAAAATGTGGTTCGATCTTGTTTATGGTACAGTATATGGGAAAAATACGTTTTTTTAAAAACTGCGGCCATTTTGTGAAAAGTTGAGTTTTCGAAATTCTTTAAAGTGGGTTTTCGGGCAGATGGCGCCACCTGACGCGAATTTTTTACATAACCTTTATTGTTAAACTTGACAAGGGCTACGCGACGGTAAAAAAAAATTTCGAGTTTTTGGATAATTTCTGAGAATTACCCCAAAATGTAAAATTGCAAATTTTCAGTTTCTGAGTACGAGGTCCTGTCAAAATGTGACATCCGATGACATTTTTGGCCAATCAGAGCGTGTACAAGTGTTTGCCGTGAAAAGAAAACGAAAATGAAATTTCGACCTGATAGGAAACTGTCCCATACATTTTGTATTTGGGAGTTGACTTAAAGTACCTCACTAAGGAGTTGTATGGGGAAATCAAAATATTCAACCCAAGTTGGGGAATCGAGGCGGAGCGCCGCGTAGGGCGAAGCCCGGAGCGGCCATTTCATCACAAGTTACAACACCAAAACCAAGCGGAGCGCCGCGTAGGGCGAAGCCCGGAGCGGCCATTTCATCAAGCAACAGTACCAAATCCAAGCGGAGCGCCGCGTAGGGCGCAGCCCGGAGCGGCCATTTCATCAAGCAACACTACTAAATACAAGCGGAGCGCCGCGTAGGGCGAAGCCCGGAGCGGCCATTTCATCAAGCAACACTACAAATCCAAGCGGAGCGCCGCGTAGGGCGCAGCCCGGAGCGGCCATTCATCAAGCAACACTAACAAATCCAAGCGGAGCGCCGCGTAGGGCGCAGCCGGAGCGGCCATTTTACCATAAATCAGCAGCAAAACCAAGCGAAGCGCCGCGTAGGGCGAAGCCCGAAGCGGCCATTCCATCTTAAGTGATACTGACAAAAACCAGCGAAGCGCCGCGTAGGGCGAAGCCCGGAGCGGCCATTACATCACGACTCATATCACAAAAACCAAGCGGAGCGCCGCGTAGGGCGCAGCCCGGAGGCGGCCATTACATCACGACTCACATCACAAAAACCAAGCGAAGCGCCGCGTCGGGCGCAGCCCGGGGCGGCCTCCTAACTACATGAGGAAGATACGGTTGACAGCGGAGCGCCGCGTAGGGCGCAGCCCGGAGCGGCCATTACTTCACGACTCATATCACAAAAACCAAGCGGAAGCGCCGCGTAGGGCGAAGCCCGGAGCGGCCATTACATCACGACTCACATCACAAAAACCAAGCGAAGCGCCGCGTCGGGCGCGGCCCGGGGCGGCCTTCTAACTACATGAGGAAGATACGGTGAAAGGCGAGCGCTGCATTAGCGCAGCCCGGAGCGGCCATTACTTCACGACTCATATCACAAAAACCAAGCGGAGCGCCGCGTAGGGCGCAGCCCGGAGGCGGCCATTACATCACGACTCACATCACAGAAACCAAGCGGAGCGCCGCGTCGGGCGCGGCCCGGGGCGGCCTTCTAACTACATGAGGAAGATACGGTTGACAGCGGAGCGCCGCGTAGGGCGAAGCCCGGAGCGGCCATTACATCACGACTCATATCACAAAAACCAAGCGGATCGCCGCGTAGGCGCAGCCCGGAGCGGCCACATTCTAACATTATAATCGTAAATTGCAACACCAAAAGTCTACCCTCAAACCCCATCCTACCCTGCCCAAGGACACACATTTGATTTATATCCTTGGGCGTGGAAAAGAACAAGGGCAACTGTCACAAACGGTGCATCGCCTCATGCAAGTTCGCGAGGCCGCAGGCCGAGCTGCGTCTCGCGAGGCCGAAGGCCGAGCTCCGCGGAGGGCGAAGCCCGTAGCGTCGCCGCGCAGGGCGCAGCCCGCAGCGCGGCCGAGCGTCGCAGACCTAGCTCGAAGGCGCGCCCACGCAAAGCGCGGGGCGTCAAAAAGCTAGTCTATATTATATATAGCTGGATTACCACTCACTGACTGACTGACTGATCAGGGGTGTTTTTGGGGGTGTCGGGGGTTGTTTTTGGATATTTTTTCTTTTTTGGTGTTGTTGTTTTTTTAATCAACGCAGGTTTTTGACATTTGGTGGAAAAAAAATGGACCGCAAGCGCGCCGTTGCGCTTTTGTTTTTTTTTTTTTCAAATGCGAATGCTATGGTTTTGACATTTGTCTTAGGAATCGCCCATTGTTTTTTAATTTGGCACCGGGAAAATTTTTCAAAAAACAAAATGGCCGCGCCGCCATCTTGGATTGAAAATTTAATTTGGACCCGTGTTTGCGGAATCGTAGCCGAGGGGGGCGTGGGTGGATTTTCAAAATTCTTTTTTTAATCTGTTGCGCAAGTGTTTGACTCTCAAACGTCATTTGCAATTTTTCGAAATCCAAGATGGCGCCGCGTCTGGCGGCCATTTTGTGGGGGGAAAAAAATGGCAGTTTTCAAATTGATTTTCTCGGGGAGATGGCAACATCGGAGCTGGTAGGTTTGTTCCGGGCGTCTGGGGGTAATTTATTCGAGTGTTGCCACGACTGAGAGTTTCTACCATATTTTTGGTAGTTTTTGGGCCACGGCCCCGAGTAGTAGAAAAAAAAAGTGGTCTCTGTTGCCAAAATCGAGTATGCAGTCTGGTGGCAATCGGGACTGTTAATGACCTCCAGGTAGTTTTTTGCTAAAATTCTGGCAACACTGGAAATGGCGGCAAAAATAAATTTTGGGGTGTCGCCGACTTTGAGGACCTCCTTGGACGAGGATATCGTAGATGGAAAAAAAATAAAAATTGTCTCTGATTGGTTATATAGTTTAGTCTATGACAGGGGTAAGCGCTGTCAAAAATACAAGATGGCGGACGAAGCTGGCGGCCATTTTGTAAATTTGTAAAATTTTCGAAAATTTCAACGTGATTTTTTTGACACATGGCGACACTTGAGCGAGTCGACATGTATCGGGCGGGTGTGAGTCATGCTTGCGTGTGTTGCCATGTCGAAAAATATTTTGGCGATTTTTGATAGTTTGCGCGCCAGGGCCCGAAAAGGAGCGAGTCGAAATAGCCATTTTTGGGGGAAAAAATCTCAAGAGGCCTATCGACAGGGTTAGTCCAAATGACATTTGACCTATTTTCAGCACCCTGACCTGGCAACACTGGGAGCTGTTGAGAAAAACATTTTTGCGACCTGGTCATTTTCGGCGATAGTTATTGGTCCTCTGGTATTAATTGAAAAAAAAAGTAAAAATGTGGTTCGATCTCGTTTATGATGTAGTATATGGGAAAAATACGGATTTTTTGAAATTCAAGATGGCGGACTAGATAGCGGCCATTTTGTAAAAAGTTGAGTTTTTGAAAAAATTCAAAGTGGTTTTTTGGGCAGATGGCGCCACTTGACGCGAATTTTAGCCAGAACCTTTATTGTTGAACTTGACGATAGCTACGCGACAGTGAAATAAAAAATTCGAATTTTTAAATAATTTCTGAGAATTACCCCAAAACGTAAAATTGCTAATTTTCAGTTTCTGAGTATGAGGTCCTGTCAAAAAGTGACGTAAAATGCCATTTTTGGCCGATTAAGCATCCTAACCTGGCAACACTGGGAGCTGTTGAGAAAAATCATTTTTGCGTACATGGTCATTTTCGCGATAGCTTATTGGTCCTCTGGTATTCTTTGAGGAAAAAAGTAAAAATGTGGTTCGGTCTTGTTTATGGTGTAGTATATGGGAAAAATACGGATTTTTAGAAATTCAAGATGGCGGACTAGACAGCGGCCATTTTGTGAAAAAGTTCAGTTTTCGAAATGCTTTAAGTGGGATTTTCGGGCAGATGGCGCCACCTTGACGCGAATTTTTGACATAACCTTATTGTTGAACTTGATAAGTGCTACGCTATGGTGAAAAAAAAAATTCAAATTTTTAGATAATTTCTGAGAATTACCCTAAAATGTAAAGTTTCAAATTTTTCAGTTTCCGAGTATGAGGTCCTGTCAAAAAGTGACATCCGATGTCATTTTTGGCCAATCAGAGCGTGTACAAGTGTTTGCCGTGAAAAGAAAAAGAAAATGAAATTAAGACCTGGTAGGAGACTGTCCCAAACATTTTGTACTGAAGTTGACTTCAAAGTACCTACTAAAGGAGTTGTATGGGGAAATCAAAATATTCAACCCAAGTTGGAGAACCGAGGCGGAGCGCCGCGTAGGGCGAAGCCGGAGCGGCCATAACAATCACTCGGCCATATGGAAAAACCTAGCGAAGCGCCGCATCGGGCGCAGCCCGGGGCGGCCTTCTTACTTATAGGGAAGACATGGCGAAGGCGGAGCGCCGCGTAGGGCGAAGCCCGGAGCGGCCATTCTCCTGAAGAATGACCACGAGATCAAAGCAGAGCGCCGCGTAGGGCGTAGCCCGGAGCGGCCATTACATCATTTGTAATACAACAAAACAAAGCGAGCGCCGCGTAGGGCGCAGCCGGAGCGGCCATTACATCACGACTCATATCACAAAAGCCAAGCGGAGCGCCGCGTAGGGCGCAGCCCGGAGCGGCCATTTCATCACAAGTTATAAAACCAAAACCAAGCGGAGCGCCGCGTAGGGCGCAAGCCCGGAGGGGCCATAAAAAGGAGCGCCGGGGGGGCTTCTAACTACATGAGGAAGATACGGTTTTGAAGCGGAGCGCCGCGTAGGGCGAAGCCCGGAGCGGCCATTTCATCACGACTTATATCACAAAAACCAAGCGGATCGCCGCGTAGGGCGCAGCCCGGAGCGGCCACATTCTAACAATTATGATCGTAACTTGCAGACCTTAAAAGTCTAACCTCGAACCCCCATCCAACCCTGCCAAAGGACACACATTTGATTTATCCTTGGGCGTGGAAAAGAACAAGGGCAACTGTCACAAACGGTGCATCGCCTCATGCAAGTTCGCGAGGCCACAGGCCGAGCTGCGTCTCGCGAGGCCGAAGGCCGAGCTCCGCGGAGGGCGAAGCCCGTAGCGTCGCCGCGCAGGGCGCAGCCCGCAGCGCGGCCAAGCGTCGCAGACCTAGCTCGAAGGCGCGCCCGCGCAAAGCGCGGGGCGTCAAAAAGCTAGTCTATCTATTCTATCTATTCTATCTATTCTATCTATTCTATTCTATTCTATTCTATTCTATATTATATATAGCTGGATTACCACTCACTGACTCACTGACTGATCAGGGGTTTTTTTGAGGGTGTTGGGGGTTGTTTTTCCATTTTTTTTCTTTTTTGGTGTTATTGTTTTTTTAATCAACGCAGGTTTTTGACATTTGGTGGAAAAAAAATGGACGGCAAGCGCGCCGTTGCGCTTTTGTTTTTTTTTTTTTAAATGCAACGGTTATGTTTTGACATTTGGTTTTGGATCGCTTATTGGTTTTTAATGTGGCACGGGGAAAAAATTTCGAAAAAACAAAATGGCCGCGCCGCCATCTTGGATTGAAAATTTAATTTGGACCCGTGTTTGCGGAATCGTAGCGGAGGGGGGCGCGGGTGGATTTTCAAAGTTCTTTTTTTAATCTGTCACAATTATGTTCTACTTTCAAACGACGTTTGCGATTTTTCGAAATCCAAGATGGCGCCGCGTCTGGCGGCCATTTAGTCGGGGGGAAAAAACTGCCGTTTTTCAAATTGATTTTTCGGGGAGATGGCAACATCGGAGCTGGTAGGTTTGTTCCGGGCGTCGGGGGGTAATTTATTCGAGTGCTGCCATGACTGAGAATTTCTACCAAATTTTTGGTAGTTTTTGAGCCACGGCCCCGAATAGTAGAAAAAAAAAGTGGTCTAAGTTGTCAAAATCGAGTATGCAGTCTAGTGGCAATTGGGGCTCGCAATGACCTCCAGGTAGTCTTTTGCTAAAATTCTGGCAACACTGGAAATGGCGGCAAAAATAAATTTTGGGGTGTCGGCCACTTTGAGGAGCTCCTAAGACGAGGATATCGTAGATGGAAAAAAAATAAAAATTGTCTCTGATGGGTCATATTATGTAGTCTATGGTAGGGGTACGGGCTGTCAAAAAGACAAGATGGCGGACGAGCTGGCGGCCATTTTGTAAATTTGTAAAATTTTCGAAAATTTCAACGTGATTTTTTTGACACATGGCGACACTTGAGCGAGTTGACATGTATAAGGCGGGTGTGAGTCTTGCTTGCGTGTGTTGCCATGTCGAAAAATATTTTGGCAATTTTTGATAGTTTGGGCGCCAGGGCCCGAAAAGGAGCCGAGTCGAATTAGCCATTTTTGGGAGAAAAGAATCTCAAGAGGCCATTACCAGGGTCGGTCCAAATGACATTTGACCATTTTCAGCACCCTGACCTGGCAACACTGGGAGCTGTTGAGAAAAACATTTTTGCGACTTGGTCATTTTCGAGATAGCTTATTGGTCCTCTGGTATTCTCTAAGAGAAAAAGTAAAAATGAGGTTCGGTTTTGTTTATGGTGCAGTATATGGAAAAAATACGATTTTCTTGAAATTCAAGATGGCGGACGAGACAGCGGCCATTTTGTGAAAAGTTGTGTTTTTGAAAAAATTCAAAGTGGTTTTTCGGGCAGATGGCGCCACTTGACGCGAATTTTAGCCAAAACCTTTATTGTTGAACTAGATAAGAGCTACGCGACAGTGAAATAAAAAATTCGATTTTCGGATAATTTCTGAGAATTACCCCAAAACGTAAAATTGCAAATTTTCAGTTTCTGAGTATGAGGTCCTGTCAAAAAGTGACGTGCAATGCCATTTTTGGCCGATTAAGCATCCTAACCTAGCAACACTGGGAGCTGTTGAGAAAAACATTTTTGGTCATGGTCATTTTCAGCGATAGTTATTGGGCCTCTGGTATTATTTAAAAAAAAAAAAAATGTGGTTCGGTCTTGTTTATGGTGTTGTATATGGGAAAAATACGGGTTTTTTGAAATTCAAGATGGCGGACTAGACAGCGGCCATTTTGTGAAAAAAATAGTTTTCGAAATGCTTTAAAGTGGGTTTTCGGGCAGATGGCGCCACTTGACGCGAATTTTTGACTTAACCTTAATTGTTAAACTTAACAAGAGCTATGCTACGGTGAAAAAAAATTTTCGAGTTTTTGGATAATTTCTGAGAATTACCCCAAAATGTAAAATTGCAAATTTTTAGTTTCTGAGTATGAGGTCCTGTCAAAAAGTGACATCCAATGTCATTTTTGGCCAATCAGAGCGTGTATGAGTATTTGCCGTGAAAAAAAAACGAAAATGAAATTTCGACTTGGTAGTAGACTGTCCCATACATTTTGTACTGAAGTTGACTTCAAAGTACCTACTAAAGGAGTTGTATGGGGAAATCAAAATATTCAACCCAAGTTGGAGAACCGAGGCGGAGCGCCGCGTAGGGCGAAGCCCGGAGCGGCCATAACAATCACTCGGCCATATGGAAAAACCTAGCGAAGCGCCGCATCGGGCGCAGCCCGGGGCGGCCTTCTTACTTTATAGGGAAGACATGGCGAAGGCGGAGCGCCGCGTAGGGCGAAGCCCGGAGCGGCCATTCTCCTGAAGAATGACCACGAGATCAAAGCAGAGCGCCGCGTAGGGCGTAGCCCGGAGCGGCCATTACATCATTTGTAATACCAACAAAACAAAGCGGAGCGCCGCGTAGGGCGCAGCCCGGAGCGGCCATTACATCACGACTCATATCACAAAAGCCAAGCGGAGCGCCGCGTAGGGCGTAGCCCGGAGCGGCCATTTCATCACAAGTTATAAAACCAAAACCAAGCGGAGCGCCGCGTAGGGCGAAGCCCGGAGGGGCCATTATAATCACTCAGTTTTTTGGAGAAACCGAGCGGAGCGCCGCGTAGGGCGCAGCCCGGAGCGGCCATTACATCACGACTCATATCACAAAAACCAAGCGGAGCGCCGCGTAGGGCGCAGCCCGGAGCGGCCATTACATCACGACTCATAGCACAAAAACCAAGCGAAGCGCCGCGTCGGGCGCAGCCCGGGGGCGGCCTTCCTATTATATAGGGAAGACATGGCGAAGGCGGAGCGCCGCGTAGGGCGAAGCCCGGAGCGGCCATTCCATCTCAAGTGATACTACAAAAACCAAGCCGAGCGCCGCGTAGGGCGCAGCCCGGAGCGGCCATTACATCACGACTCATATCACAAAAACCAAGCGGAGCGCCGCGTAGGGCGCAGCCCGGAGCGGCCATTACATCACGACTCACATCACAAAAACCAAGCGAAGCGCCGCGTCGGGCGCAGCCCGGGGCGGCCTCCTAACTATATGAGAAAGATACGGTGAAGGCGAAGCGCTGCGTAGGGCGAAGCCCGGAGCGGCCATTTCATCACTACTCATGACCAAAAACAAGCGGAGCGCCGCGTAGGGCACAGCCCGGAGCGGCCACATTCTACCAATTATGATCATAACTTGCAACACCAAAAGTCTACCCTCAAACCCCATCCAACCCTGCCCAAGGACACACATTTGATTTATCCTTGGGCGTGGAAAAGATAAAGGGCAACTGCTACGAACGGTGCATCGCCTCATGCAAGTTCGCGAGGCCGTAGGCCGAGCTGCGTCTCGCGAGGCCGAAGGCCGAGCTCCGCGGAGGGCGAAGCCCGTAGCGTCGCCGCGCAGGGCGCAGCCCGCAGCGCGGCCGAGCGTCGCAGACCTAGCTCGAAGGCGCGCCCGCGCAAAGCGCGGGGCGTCAAAAAGCTAGTTATTATATTATATATAGCTGGATTACCACTCACTGACTGACTGACTGATCAGGGGTGTTTTTGGGGGTGTCGGGGGTTGTTTTTTGGTTTTTTTTCTTTTTTGGTGTATTTGTTTTTTTAATCAACACAGGTTTTTGACATTTTGAGGAAAAAAAATGGACGGGAAGCGCGCCGTTGCGCTTTTGTTTTTTTTTTCAAATGCAACGGTTAGGTTTTGACTTTCGGCTTAGAATCGCCTATTGCTTTTATTGTGGGACAGGAAAAAAATTTTGAAAAAACAAAATGGCCGCGCCGCCATCTTGGATTGAAAATTTAATTTGGATCTCTTTTCGCAGAATCGTAGCCGAAGAGGGAGCGAGTGGATTTTCAAAATTCTTTTTTTAATCTAATGCGTGCGTGTTCGAGTTTCAAACGCCGTTTGGATTTTTCCAAATCCAAGATAGCGCCGCTTCTGGCGGCCATTTTGTCGGGGGGAAAAAATTGGCTCATTTCAAATTGATTTTTCGGGGAGATGGCAACATCGGAGCTGGTAGGCTTATTCCGGGCGTCGGGGGGTAATTTATCCGAGTGTTGCCACGACTGAGAATTTCTACCAAATTTATGGTAGTTTTTAGGCTACGGCCCCGAATAGTAGAAAAAAAAAGTGGTCTCTGTTGTCAAAATCGAGTATGCAGTCTGGTGGCAATCGGGGCTCGCAATGACCTCCAGGTAGTTTTTTGCTAAAATTCTGGCAACACTGGAAATGCCGGCAAAAGTAAATTTTGGGGTGTCGCCGACTTTGAGGAGCTGCTAAGACGAGGATATCGCAGATGGTAAAAAAATAAAAATTGTCTCTGATCAGGCATATAATTTTCTCTATGGCACGCGTACGAGCTGTCAAAAATACAAGATGGCGGACGAGCTGGCAGCCGTTTCGTAAATTTGTAAAATTTTTGAAAATTTCAACGTGACTTTTTTGACACATGGCGACACTTGAGCGAGTTGAAGTGTATAAAGCAGGTGCGTGTCTTGCATGCTTGTTTTGCCATGTCGAAAAATATTTTGGTGATTTTTGATAGTTTGCGCGCCAGGGCCCGAAAAGGTGCCGAGTCGAAATAGCCATTTTTGGGGGAAAAAAATCTCAAACGGCCATTGACAGAATTAATTCAAATGACATTTGACCATTTTCAGCACTCTGACCTAGCAACACTGGGAGCTGTTGAGAAAAACACAATTGCGACTTGGTCATTTTCGAGATACCTTATTGGTCCTCTGGTATTCTCTAAGAAAAAAAGAAAAAATGTAAATCGGTCTTGTTTATAGTGTAGTATATGGGAAAAATACGATTTTTTTGAAATTCAAGATGGCGGACTAGACAGCGGCCATTTTGTGAAAAGTTGAGTTTATGAAAAAATTCAAAGTGGTTTTTCGGGCAGATGGCGCCATTTGACGCGAATTTTAGCAAAGACCTTTTTTTTTTAACTTAACGATAGCTACGCGACAGTGAAATAAAAATTTCGAATTTTTGGATAATTTCAGAGAATTACCGCAAAACGTAAAATTGCAAATTTTTAATTTTTGAGTACGAGGTCCTGTCAAAACGTGACATGCGATAGCATTTTTGCCCAATTTAGCATCCGAATCTGGCAACACTGGGACCTGTTGAGAAAAACATTTTTGCGACATGGTCATTTTCGGCGATAGTAATTGGTCCTCTGGTATTATTTAAAAAAAAAAGTAAAAATGTGGTTCGGTCTTGTCCATGATGTTGTATATGGAAAAAATACGGATTTTTTTAAATTCAAGATGGCGGACTAGACAGCGGCCATTTTGTGAAAAGTTTAGTTTTCGAAAATCTTTAAAGTGGGTTTTCGGGCAGATGGCGCCACTCGACGCGAATTTTTGACATAACCTTTATTGTTGAACTTGACGAGTGCTACGCTTTAGTGAAAAAAAAAATCCAATTTTTGGATAATTTCTGAGAATTACCCCAAAATGTAAAATTGCAAATTTTCAGTTTTCGAGTATGAGGTCCTGTCAAAAAGTGACGTCCGATGTCATTTTTGTCCAATAAAAACGTGGACAAGTGTTTGCCGTGAAAAGAAAACGAAAATGAAATTTAGACCTGGTAGGAGACTTTCCCATACATTTTGTACTGGAGTTGACTTAAAGTACCTCACTAAGGAGTTGTATGGGGAAATCAAAATATTCAAACCAATATTGGGGAACCGAGGCGTAGCGCCGCGTAGGGCGAAGCCCGGAGCGGCCATTACATCACGACTCATATCACAAAAGCCAAGCGGAGCGCCGCGTAGGGCGTAGCCCGGAGCGGCCATTTCATCACAAGTTATAAAACCAAAACCAAGCGGAGCGCCGCGTAGGGCGAAGCCCGGAGCGGCCATTCCATAACAAGTGATACAACAAAAACCAAGCGGAGCGCCGCGTAGGGCGCAGCCCGGAGCGGCCATTACATCACGACTCATAATAAAAAACCAAGCGGAGCGCCGCGTAGGGCGTAGCCCGGAGCGGCCATTTTATCTCAAATCAGCAGCAAAACTTAGCGGAGCGCCGCGTAGGGCGAAGCCCGGAGCGGCCATTACATCACTTGTTATACCAACAAAACAAAGCGAAGCGCCGCGTAGGGCGAAGCCCGGAGCGGCCATTCCATCTCAAGTGACACTACAAAAACCAAGCGGAGCGCCGTGTAGGGCGCAGCCCGGAGCGGCCATTACATCACGACTCATATCACAAAAACCAAGCGGAGCGCCGCGTAGGGCGCAGCCCGGAGCGGCCATTCCATCTCAAGTGATACTACAAAAACCAAGCGGAGCGCCGCGTAGGGCGCAGCCCGGGGCGGCCTTCTAACTACATGAGGAAGATACGGTTGAAGCGGAGCGCCGCGTAGGGCGAAGCCCGGAGCGGCCATTCTTCTGAACAGTGACTACGAAATCAAAGCAGAGCGCCGCGTAGGGCGCAGCCCGGAGCGGCCACATTCTACCAATTATGATCGTAACTTGCAGACCTTAAAAGTCTAACCTCGAACCCCATCCAACCCTGCCCAAGGACACACATTTAATTTATCCTTGGGCGTGGAAAAGAACAAGGGCAACTGCCACAAACGGTGCATCGCCTCATGCAAGTTCGCGAGGCCGCAGGCCGAGCTGCGTCACGCGAGGCCGAAGGCCGAGCTCCGCGGAGGGCGAAACCCGTAGCGTCGCCGCGCAGGGCGCAGCCCGCGGCGCGGCCAAGCGTCGCAGACCTAGCTCGAAGGCGCGCCCGCGCAAAGCGCGGGGCGTCAAAAAGCTAGTCTATATCTATCTATCTATCTATATCTATCTATATTATATATAGCTGGATTACCACTGACTGACTGACTGACTGATCAGGGGTTTTTTTGGGGGTGTCGGGGGTTGGTTTTGGATATCTTTTCTTTTTTGGTGTATTTGTTTTTTTAATCAACGCAGGTTTTTGACATTTGGTGGAAAAAAAATGGACGGGAAGCGCGCCGTTGCGCTTTTGTTCTTTTTTTTTTAATGCAACGGTTATGTTTTGACATTTGGTTTAGGATTGCCCATTGTTTTTTTAATTGGCACCGGGAACAAAAGTTGAAAAAACAAAATTGCCGCGCCGCCATCTTGAATTGAAAATTGAATTTGGACCCGTGTTTGCGGAATCGTAGCGGAAGGGGGCGCGGGTGGATTTTCAATTTTTTTTTTTATCTGTCACAATTATGTTCGACTCTCAAACGTCTGTTGCGATTTTTCGAAATCTAAGATGGCGCCGCGTCAGGCAGCCATTTTGTCGGGGGGAAAAAATTGCCTTTTTTCAAATTGATTTTTCGGGGAGATGGCAACATCGGGGTGGGTAGGTTTGTTCCGGGCGTCGGGGGGTAATTTATCCGAGTATTGCCTCGACCGAGAATTTCTACCATATTTTCGGTAGTTTTTGGGCTACGGCCCCGAATAGTAAAAAAAAAAAGTGGTCTCTTTAGTGAAAATCGAGTATGCAGTCTGGTGGCGATCAAGAATTGTAATGACCTCCAGGTAGTTTTTTGCTAAAATTCTCGCAACACTGGAAATGGCGGCAGAAATAAATTTTGGGGTGTCGCCGACTTTGAGGAGCTCCTTGGACAAGAATATCGTGGATAAAAAAAAACAAAAATTGTCTCTGATAAGTCATAGAATGTTGTCTATGGCACGGGTACGGGCTGTCAAAAATACAAGATGGCGGACGAGCTGGCGGCCATTTTGTAAATTTGTAAAATTTTCGAAAAGTTCAACGTGATTTTTTTGACACATGGCGACACTTGAGCGAAATGGCATGTACGAGGCGGGTGCGTGTCTTGCTTGCGTGTGTTGCCATGTTGAAAAATATTTTGGCGATTTTTGATAGTTTCCGCGCCAGGGCCCAAAAAGGTGCCGAGTCGAAATAGCCATTTTTGGGAGAAAAAAATCTTATGAGTCTATTAATTGGGTTTGTCCAAATGACATTTGACTATTTTCAGCACCCTGACCTGGCAACACTGGGAGCTGTTGAGAAAAACATTTTTGCGACTTGGTCATTTTCGGTGATAGTTATTGGTCGTCTGGTATTAATTGAAAAAAAAAAGTAAAAATGTGGTTCGATCTCGTTTATGATGTAGTATATGGGAAAAATACGGATTTTTTTAAATTCTAGATGGCGGACTAGACAGCGGCCATTTTGTGACAAGTTTAGTTTTCGAAATGCTTTAAAGGTGGTTTTCGGGCAGATGGCGCCACTTTACGTGAATTTTTGACATAACCTTTATTGTTGAACTTAACAAGGGCTACGCTACGGTGAAAAAAATTTTTCGAGTTTTTTGATAATTTCTGAGAATTACCCCAAAATGTAAAATTGCAAATTTTTAGTTTCTGAGTATGAGGTCCTGTCAAAAAGTGACATCCAATGTCATTTTTGGCCAATCAGAGCATGTATGAGTGTTTGCCGTGAAAAAAAACGAAAAAGAAATTTCGACCTCATATGAGACTGTCCCATACATTTTGTACTGGAGTTGACTTAAAGTACCTCACTAAGGAGTTGTATGGGGAAATCAAAATATTCAACCCAAGCTGGGGAATCGAGGCGGAGCGCCGCGTAGGGCGAAGACCGGAGCGGCCATTTCATCAAGCAATTATACTAAATCCAAGCGGAGCGCCGCGTAGGGCGTAGCCCGGAGCGGCCATTTCATCATGACTCATAACACCAAAACAAGCGGAGCGCCGCGTAGGGCAAAACCCGGAGCGGCCATTTCATCACGACTTATATCACAAAAACCGAGCGGAGCGCCGCGTAGGGCGCAGCCCGGAGCGGCCATTACATCACGACTCACATCACAAAAACCCAGCGGAGCGCCGCTTCGGGCGCAGCCCGGGGGCTGATAACAAGGGCAACTGTCTCAAACGGTGCATCGTCTCATGCAAGTTCGCGAGGCCGCAGGCCGAGCTGCTGTAAGACTGGTTCTTCTTACAGAAAGAATTGTAATAATACCAGGGTGTCACAGTAAGGCTGGATACCTAGGTCTCAACCTAAAGCCTAAGTTAGCCTACAGGAAATTTAGGAAGCTGATATTTACTACAAATAAGGGTTTGCTATACATACTTTCTGCCAGATGGATGTACAGAAAGTACCTATAATAAAGGAAACTAGAAATAGAAATTTACATGCTATTCATTTATTTATTAATATCTTTATAATTATGTATACTTCAATATTAGTACTTTTTAGCCTAATTTAGGTTTGATAAACCTCTAATAAATAAGTGGCAGACACATGAGACTTCTTAAAACTTATACATTCAGGGTCGCAGTTACGTTCGTCAGACCTTAACGCATTCCCAACAAAACCACAAATAAAAACTAATTAGTTACTCATTTTTTAAATGCTAATCCGGCTTAGCGGCTGTCATACAGAACAGCGAGGTATCCCTGGCATCAAAGATTATTAAGAAAATATCTATTAACGTTCTAACCTGAGGATCCCTAGTTAGGCACTATACCTCCAGGACTGTCTGCTAGGTTTTCCTTGGCAGTGGTGAGGCATCAATGTTATGGCCTGCAAACCATGCGGTCACATCCTTTCCCGGAGAACGGCCAAACGGTGGACATTACCCCTCGGCCACGATGAAACAATATGAATAACACAGAAAAGATAAGAATTTAGTTTGTTTTGTTTGTTGTTATGTTCTTTTTAGTTCTTTATCTTAGTTCTTCCCTGAAACAAAGACTTTAGGTCAAGAATATACTTCATAGGAGAACCTAAGTGAGGTTATCTGATCACATGGGTGGACATGAGGTCCTGGTGTATGTTACCTTGATTAAATCCATTTCATGTATGGGTTTTAATCCCCTCCTCTCCCTTAACATGATGGTGTGTGCTGAAACGAAGAAATTCCAATAAGAAACCACGTCAAGACACTTCTCTCTATACATGTGCTCACTCTCAACAAGATACATACCGGCGGCTTCTTCTAATTAATTAGGTGGCAAACAAGATCCACCTCATCATCATGAGGCAGGTGGCTTCCTTCCTCCACACCAGTTTCTACTCGAAAAAACCTTAAGCCTGCGTGCGTCCAGCACGCGCGTAACCAAAAGAACACGGATCTTTCAAAATGGCAACTGTCAAAACTTCCTGCGAGAGAACGAGACAAAAACAGGAGCCGTATCCTGGGAGGAAGAAAAGAGACGGCGAACCAATGTGGCTGCTATTATCAACTAATTTGCGATCAGATGATTCACAATGTTGTAACTTATTTTATTTCCAAAATAAGGACATGTGAACCGAATCCTATGTAATTATACCATATTAAATAATAAAAACATAATTGAAAAAGGGTCTCCTTTATGTATTAATATTTAACCAAAGCATATTCCTCAGCGCCCTCTAGCGCTTACTAGAAGAAGTACCTAATCGATTTTCCAATTAATAAAAGTTGACGCTAATAGATGGCGTTACTTGACAGATGCATATCCAATTAAGACAAAATAATAATGTCTTTAACATTTTAGATTTTACAAAATGCCTGGTTACACTGCGTCTCGCGAGGCCGAAGGCCGAGCTCCGCGGAGGGCGAAGCCCGTAGCGTCGCCGCGCAGGGCGCAGCCCGCATCGCGGCCAAGCGTCGCAGACCTAGCTCGAAGGCGCGCCCGCGCAAAGCGCGGGGCGTCAAAAAGCTAGTTATGCTTATATATATTAGTAACTGTTAACTTATCTTCCGGTAATTGAAAAATGTTAGCATATTTTGCACTTTTTTTTTCTATTTCTATTTGTTCTTCTAATATTAAATGTTTTAGGTTAAGTTGCTTTAGTACTTTCTTTACCCTTTCTGCGTCTTTTATATTATCACCGAAATATTAATAATTATAGTCATCAAGATTATGCACCTTTGGATTCAACTCACTTATTTGCACATCTTCTTGGTTGGTATTTAAAATCTGAACAGGTATTTTACCATTTGTTGGTTTTACAATACGGTATTTGACTATTTTTTTTTCATTTGTGTAATCAAAAGACCTCTCAATGATAGAAACATCGTTGAAAGAATTATTTGATTCTCATTTAAACTACCTGAGATATCACAACTTTAAAATCACATTATTTTGGGCAAACCCAAAACGCTCCATACAAATGGCTACAGAGATGTGACGTCACACGACAGTATTTTGTATGCATTTCATTTGAATTTTGTATGGTAGCTATATCAAATGTTTCGTTTATATCAATGGCTCCATTATAATAGTGGGTGTAAATTATATGGGTTATTCAATGGTATAATTATTTTTTTAAAATTTCATACTTTGAAAATGGACTTGCCCATGAATCTTTAAATGACCATAAAACCGGCTAGACGTTATATTTTTAATTGAGAATTTTTGCTATTCGCACGTATTTACCTATATTTTGATAAAATATTTATATTTTGTAAAATGTCGAGCTTAGTCAAATACCCTATTGTGCTTGCTATGAATACACCTTTACATATTTCTTCCGCACATATTACACACTCGTCAATTTGATCAGTATTAATATAATAAATTGACTCTGATCGTTTTTCTAAATTATAACACGTTTGCATCCCCGTTTTATTGTATTTTAAAGTTATTGTCTTATTATTATTAATTAATAATGAAATGGTTTTCTTCCCATAATTTATTTCTGCTTTATATTTATCTAAAAAGTTATGTCCTAAAATTCCTATTGTTGTACATGGTAATGAGTTAAATACATACACTACTTGTTCTATTATTTCTTCTCCTATTTGAGTTTTTAATTTAACGTATCCAATTGATTCTAAATTACCTCCAATACCTTTGATTATCATTCTATCCCTAAATATTGGATCGTTTTGATTTTTAATATAACTATATTTTACAGCTGAGATTGTTGCACCTGTGTCTATAAACTATGAACATTTTATATTGTTTGTCTTTAATTCGAGTGTAATTGTATTACCTCCGGATAGTATGGCATTAGTCTTGAAAAAACTTGTTTTTATTTACTTCCGTATCACAACCTTTATTATTTTCTATTTCTGTATTTTCCGACAAGATATTAACCCTAGGGTGATGTCGCCCCCTATTGTATCCTCTTTGACTATTATAGTACTCACTTTACTGGTTTCTTCTCTGGTTGCCACGTCCTCTATAGTGTGCTTTTTCGTTACCTCTATACTGCGAATATGTTTGTCGTTTATAGCCGTTATCTCTAGATGTAAAGTTGGACTCTCTTCTGTAGCTTCCTCTGTAATATCCTCTGAAGCTTCCCCTGGGTTGACGTCTAACTTGATAAGTAAATCTAGATTGATATGAGTTATACGTACCAATTTCGTCGGAACTTGTCGTTGCAACTTCTTCATCTAGCGCAGCTTGTACAGCATCCTTTAGTGACTTGAAGTTTTTAGCTGCAATGATGGTGCTCAATCTGCGATTTCATAGTCCATCGGCAAATCTTTTTATAGCCATCTTTTCATTCAAAGGTTTTAATACTTTATAACTGTATATTTGGGTATACAGATGGGAGCAGTAATTGAAAGCCCAGATAAAATTTGATGATTATAATATTCGAAATTAATCTTTACATGGCGAAGGTCTTTGCGAGAATGAAATTGACAAATAAGTGTCTATACGTCATAGAATCTTCTATGACGTATAGACACTTAAAATTCAAATAGGAGAAGAAATAATAGAACAAGTAGTGTATGTATTTAACTCATTACCATGTACAACAATAGGAATTTTAGGACATAACTTTTTAGATAAATATAAAGCAGAAATAAATTATGGGAAGAAAACCATTTCATTATTAATTAATAATAATAAGACAATAACTTTAAAATACAATAAAACGGGGATGCAAACGTGTTATAATTTAGAAAAACGATCAGAGTCAATTTATTATATTAATACTGATCAAGTTGATGAGTGTGTAATATGTGCGGAAGAAATATGTAAAGGTGTATTCATAGCAAGCACAATAGGGTATTTGACTAAGCTCGAGATTTTACAAAATATAAATATTTTATCAAAATATAGGTAAATACGTGCGAATAGCAAAAATTCTCAATTAAAAATATAACGTCTAGCCGGTTTTATGGTCATTTAAAGATTCATGGGCAAGTCCATTTTCAAAGTATGAAATTTTAAAAAAATAATTATACCATTGAATAACCCATATAATTTACACCCACTATTATAATGGAGCCATTGATATAAACGAAACATTTGATATAGCTACCATACAAAATTCAAATGAAATGCATACAAAATACTGTCGTGTGACGTCACATCTCTGTAGCCATTTGTATGGAGCGTTTTGGGTTTGCCCAAAATAATGTGATTTTAAAGTTGTGATATCTCAGGTAGTTTAAATGAGAATCAAATAATTCTTTCAACGATGTTTCTATCATTGAGAGGTCTTTTGATTACACAAATGAAAAAAAAATAGTCAAATACCGTATTGTAAAACCAACAAATGGTAAAATACCTGTTCAGATTTTAAATACCAACCAAGAAGATGTGCAAATAAGTGAGTTGAATCCAAAGGTACATAATCTTGATGACTATAATTATTGTTATTTCGGTGATAATATAAAAGACGCAGAAAGGGTAAAGAAAGTACTAAAGCAACTTAACCTAAAACATTTAATATTAGAAGAACAAATAGAAATAGAAAAAATATGTGCAAAATATGCTAACATTTTTCAATTACCGGAAGATAAGTTAACAGTTACTAATATATATAAGCATAACTAGCTTTTTGACGCCCCGCGCTTTGCGCGGGCGCGCCTTCGAGCTAGGTCTGCGACACTTGGCCGCGATGCGGGCTGCGCCCTGCGCGGCGACGCTACGGGCTTCGCCCTCCGCGGAGCTCGGCCTTCGGCCTCGCGAGACGCAGCTCGGCCTGCGGCCTCGCGAACTTGCATGAGACGATGCACCATTTGAGACAGTTGCCCTTGTTATCAGCCCCCGGGCTGCGCCCGAAGCGGCGCTCCGCTGGGTTTTTGTGATGTGAGTCGTGATGTAATGGCCGCTCCGGGCTGCGCCCTACGCGGCGCTCCGCTCGGTTTTTGTGATATAAGTCGTGATGAAATGGCCGCTCCGGGTTTTGCCCTACGCGGCGCTCCGCTTGTTTTGGTGTTATGAGTCATGATGAAATGGCCGCTCCGGGCTACGCCCTACGCGGCGCTCCGCTTGGATTTAGTATAATTGCTTGATGAAATGGCCGCTCCGGTCTTCGCCCTACGCGGCGCTCCGCCTCGATTCCCCAGCTTGGGTTGAATATTTTGATTTCCCCATACAACTCCTGAGTGAGGTACTTTAAGTCAACTCCAGTACAAAATGTATGGGACAGTCTCTTATGAGGTCGAAATTTCTTTTTCGTTTTTTTTCACGGCAAACACTCATACATGCTCTGATTGGCCAAAAATGACATCGGATGTCACTTTTTGACAGGACCTCATACTCAGAAACTAAAAATTTGCAATTTTACATTTTGGGGTAATTCTCAGAAATTATCAAAAAACTCGAAAATTTTTTTTCACCGTAGCGTAGCCCTTGTTAAGTTCAACAATAAAGGTTATGTCAAAAATTTACGTCAAGTGGCGCCATCTGCCCGAAAACCCACTTTAAAGCATTTCGAAAACTAAACTTGTCACAAAATGGCCGCTGTCTAGTCCGCCATCTAGAATACGGTATGAATATAAATTTCACTGAATATTTCCATGTGCTTTGCTATCTCCTTCATGTACTGCTCCATACTTCTATCTTCTTTACGCACTAATTTTTCTCAAGTCTACAACTTGGCTGCGCGCTCTTCTTTCAATCTTCTTATTCATGGATAAAATGCAGTATCGTATAAGTACGAAAACAACTATCAGAATTATTGTCAATACGAATATGCTCAAATAGAAATTTATATTTGTGATTCCCTGGGTGATCGAAGTATTTTGCTCGATAGTGTTCGTTTTCCCGAATTGATTATAAATATCACTATGACCTGCAGGAGCAGCCGGCGGTATAGGAGTACTGTATTGTTTTCCCATCTTAGAGACGAAACATTGTTTTTGTTTAATGTTATTATAAGACACCCATCTAATTATGGATCACTACCGGCGCCTATCCATATTAGTAACTTTAACCCGAACCTAAAGCGAGCCGCACTGGCCATGTGATAGCGGTACGCGGGAGAGAAATTAAACACAAGAAGATGGTTTTAAGACTGACTTTATTTTAATAAATGGACCCTTTATATAGTAATTAATTAGGGTTTACATGATGTCATAGTATGAGTACCTAGATGGTGTCATAGGTTGTTGCCCTATACGGTATGTAGGCTAGGTTTCAGGTTACAGATGTTTATACTTAGATACTATTACAACCTCAATTACCATATATAGAATTATGTTACAATATTAATTCTTCGAACTATTTTGTCTTATACCTATTACAGGCTGACAAAATCCCAATTGTGCGACTGACGCGACTCTCGGCGTCTGACTCGACATCTGTCGAAAGTCTGGCAGTTCAATCGTCAGCCCAAAATACTGGCGACGCAGTGGCAGGTCCAGCTGGCTCACCCAGCAAATTCTTTTGCTCCGGAGGTCTCAATCTCTCTGACACGGATGACACCATCCACGAGGTGTCAGATACCGACTCGATGGCTAGCGGACCCTTTTTTTTCGGCGTTTAGACATCGTACCGAGCGGACGTGTTAGCAGTTATTCTGAAATATTATTTGAGAGAAGTCCGCCTTCGCCCTACTTTGTGTTGCGAAGCCCGGGACTTGGCAGTGGAGCCTCGCCAGTGCGCGCGCCCCGTGAGTTTTGAACTTGTATTTCGTCGTTCCCGCCGAGACTTGAACCATATAGTCGCCGCGGCGCCCAACTCGCCGTGAGACCGTCTGCAAAGCCACTCGGCTACGGAAGCTTGCTTGTGGGCGCACGAAATTGCTATCCCGTGTAGCGCTCACAGAGCGCGTCACCTGCGGTGAATCATCACACCGCACATCGCCTGCGCTGATTCATCGCATCGCGCGCCAGTGTCGACGCCTGCTCGGTCCGACTTGAAGCTTTCTGCCGAGCTGAATAAAGTACTCCTTCTTATTCTTATAGCTGAGAGATTGCGTCGCAATGTTTTGTGCTGCATGCTGTGCTGTTATTGACGATCAGGAGCAATACCTGCGTTGTGCTACAGAATGCTGTTGCAAAACTTATCATCAATTTTGTACGGGGGGAAGCTCCATAGAGCCTCACGATGAATGGATCTGTCCTGAATGCCGCTGTGCAACCAAAAGAGGTGGGGATAATAGCTTGACACCATTTGGTTTAACCAAAAAATCGCGAGATCCAAATGTTACGCATCGGAAGAAAGTAGTGGTGCCGTTACCTCCCTCAACGGAGGATGCTCTTGGTGACAATGAAGTGAACGATACCGTGTTGACTGAAGTACAGAGTTTACGGCGGGAAGTCCAATTTCTTAAAACACAAATCCTCCAAGCTGTAAACTTGATATCAGGCTTAGAACACAAAATGGTTCAGTACTGTACAGAGATTACAAACCTTAACGACAAATTGCAGACAGTTGTAACTCCCAGCACTACCGTACAGATACCATGTGCTACTACGGTGCCTAAACAAGTACAAAAAAATATATCTGTATCCTACCCTAACGTTAACACAGAATGGCTGAATACTAACCCGGGACCTAAAAGTCTCTATGTCATATTTTAACCTCGCATTGAAGTCTGGTATGTACCCTCCACAGTGGAAGCTTACGAGTGTGACTCCCATACCAAAAACTAATAATAAAATGAAAGTCGAAGAATACCGACCGATAGCCATATTATCTTCCCCAGCTAAGATATTTGAGACTGTCCTTCATAGACATATCAATGCTCAGGTCAGTAAATACCTTTGTAACGAGCAGCACGGATTTAGAAGTAAGAGATCAGTTAATACAAATTTAGTAACTCTTGTCGACTACATTTCTTCTAGCTTGGACCGTGGCTGCCAAGTGGAGCTGATAAATGTTACTCCATGACTTTCAGTCGCCAAAGGCCAAACTATTGCAAGGAAAAATTGCATCAAGGATCTGGGAGTCCATTTTGACCAGAGGCTCACGTTTCATGGGCACATCCTGATACGGGTTGAAGAATGTTTTAGAAGACTAGGCTTTGTCCTCAGAAACGCGCGAGACTTTCGGAATGACCATGTAGTCAGACTTATATTCTGCACTCTCGTGAGGACTAAACTTGAAGCCAGTGCGTGCGTATGGAACCCATACGATGCAACATACGCATTAATGCTTGAAAAAGTTCAGAAGGCTTTTTTAAGAACCCTCTACAAGCGACGTTATGGATATTACCCGTACATGTACCCTACCAAATATCTGCTGGGCTGTCTTGGTTACAACTCATTGCAGGTTAGACGGGCTTTTGATCAGTTAACAATGGCATGTAAAATCTTACGCGAAAAAATAGATGCTCAAGATCTGAGTGATGTGCTGTGTCGTTTGTATGTTCCTAACAACTATCGGCGTCTTCGGAAACACAAGCTGTTTGCAGTGCCTCGGTGTCGCACAGTAGCGCGCGCGCGCTCATCTATCCCGCGTGTCCTTACCGCACTCAACACACTCCTAGAAGCCAATCCGGAATTCGATTTGTTTTCGGATGATTGGAGGACTATATTGTTGGAATGCCTGATGTTTTGTTAGCGAATTGTGTGCTAGATGAATTATAATATACTTGTTAATTTTGTTTTAATTTTCTCTTTGTGTATAATCTTTGTAAATTTGTATAATTAATGTAAATGGTTAGCAAACTACCGTGTTAATTTAGTCAATAAAATAAATTAAAAAAAAAAACAAAAAAAAATAAGGGTGATCGCGCCATGTTTCTGCGATCCACTCGTAAGAGGACAGCAGCAGGGAAGTCGCAGGAGTCTTCTGACTCCAGCAAGTCGATAGTAAGTAAAACCTCCACGGCCAAGCGCAGCCGTGGTGGCCACCCGGCTACTTCTGGAAATTACGTTGCTTTGAGCAAGCATAAGGCGGAACTAGCCAGGGCTCAGCGTGTGCTGGTACAGGCCCAATTCGAGGCCGAAATGGCAGAAAAAGAGCGGCGGACCCGTGAGGCCAGTGCAAAGTCCGGCTACGGCGTCGCTCACATCCTAGACTACTCAGATCTGTCTGTTGACGATCTGGAAGCGACGGCCAAGTCGGACGCCGAAGAAATTATAGGCGTTGCCGTTAAGTCTAAAAACATTAAGGGTACCCTACAGAAGTCACTCAAGGACCACGCCACGTCGTTCTTGCAGTGACTTCCGAGATGAGTAAGCGCACCACCTCTAACGAAACCGCCGCTTTGCAGCCCACAGTGCGACGACTCACTAAAGAACTGACGGCAGCGCGTGAGGAACTGGCGACTCTGCGCGTCAGCCAAGCTATGTTGGCTGCTCCCTTTGCAGCACCCCAATCCCCCACGACTAGAACGCCCCTCTCTCCCCCGATCGTCCTTGCAGACATCCTCGCACAACTAGACGTGCGCATGGATGATATGTACACCAGGAAGATGGGCGAGATGAAGAATTTCGTTCGGGCCTGCTTTGCAGGCGAAGAAACCTCCTTGCAAACGTAACCTCCGGGAGGAGCCGGTCCGCTATGCCCATAGCGGACCGGCTCCTTCCGGGGGTTCGGGTCCGTCCACCTCTGGCCGCGGCCAGAAAGGAAATGACTGGATCGCCACTTGCTTCGGAGAATGTCATGCCTCCCCCCCCCCCCCCCCCCTTATGAGCAAGGGTAAAGGGGTCGGAAAGAGGACCAGGAAGCCTGGGGCTTCCACCTCGGAAGTACCCACTGCCGAAATTTCCACGTCCTCGGCTACGTCGAAAAAACTTCAGACTCCTATGGAGGAGGACGTGCTCCCATCGACAACTCCAGCCAATGACGGGTCTGTATCAAGGTCGTGGGAAGGAAGGCCAATAACAAGGCCAAAAAGGCAGCCGCGGTAGCCTCTAAGTCTTCCTCCGTGGCTCAAAAGAAAGGCAGTGCAGAGGCAGCCGACAAACCGTCTGCTTCTGCCTCTAAAACGGCCAGAAAAGCTGCGCCAAAAAAGAAGAAGTTGGTTTCCCCCAAAACAGCAGTAGTGGTCGTAACACTCACCAAAGAAGCCGAGGAAAAGTGGGAAACCTACGACACCGTGCTGAAGAGAGCACGGGCCGGGATGGACGAGGCCACTTTGGAAGCGGCTAAGGCGAAGTGCAGGCAGACCCTCACTGGGGCTCGGCTTTTCGAGTTCCCGGGGGCTGCAAGTGTGGAACGTTGCAGATATGTTTGCTCAGAAGATGAAGGAGGCTATCTCCAGTGTTGCTAAAGTGGTGCGTCCTGTCAAGACCACCACCCTACTTGTCAGCGACCTGGAAGACTCAATCTCCAAAGAGGAAGTGGTTGCTAAGATGGCCTCTGTCAGGGGATGCACCCAGGAGGCGATTAAATCTGGCAATATCCGGCCAGGCCGTGGCGGAATGGGCTCACTCCGAGTGGAGTGCCCTGTCACCGCAGCGAAGGCCGTATTGGACGGTGGCCGTCTCCTCATTGGGTGGAGCTCGGTGTCTGTTCGGGCGCTTGAAGACCGCCCGTTCAGGTGCTTCCGGTGCTATTGCACGGGGCACACGAGTGCATGTTGCCCATCCACCAACAGCCGGAGGGAATTATGTTCCCGCTGTGGCAAAGAGGGCTATAAGGCCGCTACCTGCACAGCTAAAAAGGCACATTGCCTGGTATATGCAGAGGCTGGCAAGCCAGCGGAGCACAGCATGGGGGGGGGGGGGGGGAGGGGGAAACTGCAATCCCCCCTAAGAAAGGAAAGCGGCCGGCCCCGCCTCGGGCTACAGCTGCTGTCGCCGCTACTCCTGTGGCTGGGGATGGTGCGATGCCTGAATGATGGATTCAGTCAGACATCGCACTATCCTGCAGGGTAACATCAATCACTGCCGTTCAGCTCAGGACCTGTGGATGCAGGTGCTGGCTGAATGGCAGGTCGATTTGAGTATCGTGGCGGAGCCCTACTACATCCAAGACACCTGGTTCGGTGACACCAACGACGTAGTGGCGGTGTTCTCGAGGTCATTTTCGGATGCTTCTCCCCTCTCGCTTTTAGAGAGGGGACCTGGTTTTGTTGCGGTGGCCTGGGGGTGTCAATCGCTGTCGTCGGGGTGTACTTTTCACCAAGTCACCCCCTCAGGGAGTTTGAGATCTTCCTCAACTCCCTCAGCTCGGTTTTGGGCCGCTTGGCACCGAGACAGGTTCTGCTGGCAGGCGATCTGAATGCCAAATCGGTGGCATGGGGTAACCCTGCCACCGACGTTCGGGGTCGCCTGCTTCAGCAGTGGACCATCTCCCGTGGGTTGTGTCTTCTCAATAGAGGCACGACTCACACATGTGTCCGATAGCACGGAGGTTCAGTGGTCGACGTGTCCTTCGCCACTGCAGCTCTGGCGTCCCGCATAGAGGACTGGAGGGTTGTAGGGTTCGGGATCGTTTAGCGTTGGATTAAAACATGTTTATTATGTTAAAACTATATTCAAAGTTCTACAAACTGTTATTATGTTAAAAATGTTAAAATGTTGTGAGCGCACCTGGTCGCGATCGTTCCGTGATTTGCACTAAAATTTAATTATAACGTAATCGATCGCAAACGATTGCGCACTAGTAAAAATGTCACGTGTTCGATCATATTACACCGAACATCTTGCCAGGGGGCAAAGATGAGATTAGACAACAGAAGACGTGACACATTCACTGTGCCATTTTCACTGCACTTTTCACTTGTTGTGACGCGGGGGACCGGCTGGGGACCAAGCGAGGGCCCCGCCATGCCCATCGCCACCGCTGCTGCTGCATGAGCCGCTGCTTGTGGCACCTTCGCCATTGACTGCTGATGTCGCCGACAGTAACCGTATCGGCGAATAATGAGTACTATAGCTATGATTGTTAACACAGCCCATAGGATCCATATTGAAGAGTAGTGATGAATATCATGGGGAGAAATGTTGTTTTCTATCAGCCCTTCGCTCTCTTTTATAGCCGCTATCTTCTGTTCTAGGTCTCTATGTTGTTTATCTTTAATTGTTGAAACTGCTAACTGTTCTCCTGAGACATTTTTTATTGTGATATTTATGACATTATTGATGGGAGCGATATCTGGAACTACAAAAGTGTCTGATATGTCAACTTTATTTTCCTGTTGTTTGTGAGTGTAGATGGTAAAGTCTCTGTTTTCACTAAGCAGCTGTTCTTCATAGTGATGATGTTAGCACCGGCAAGCTGATGCGCGGTAACCTGATCGTTACATATTGTTCGCACCTGACACTGGTCACAACAAAAGTGTAGGTATTGATTTATTTGTGTTAAACTTATCCACCTGTTTTGGCATGCCATAATTCTGTATTTAGGTGTCCGAGCTACGCTTGACCCACTATTAAGGGTATGTGAGATAACATCCTGGATTTTAGAGTGAGACAGCACCATAACCCTACCAAAAGACCCTCCCCGCGCGCCGCGCGCCCCACCCCGCAGCGCGCGCGCCGCCATGCTGCGCCGGGCGACTAGCGTCGCTCCTCACTACGTTTTGGATTTTCAGAGTGAACGCACGTGCAAAGTGAAGTGTAAAAATTTAGGAAATCAAACGTAAGTACCTTGAAAACCTTTAATTCAAATACAAGAAAGCCTTGTATTGTTATGGCGTAAAGCAAGCAAGTGATTGCCCGCTCTCAGGACGGCAAACTCACAAAAGCTTTGACGTAAAAAAAAAAACGCGCAGCCGACTGTCGGCTATGCGAACAGACGACATGTCGTGTCGTCTGCGCAGCTGTCAGTCAGCTGCGGAGTCGTCTGCTTCTGCTTACCTGCCAATGATGTTTGCAGATGGCCTTATCCACTATGGGACAGGTGTCCGAGTGGGAGGCTCCAGCTGAAGAGGAAACGTTTTACAAAAACGTTCTACGCATCCTAGACGAAGTATACCCAGGAAACTGGCGGGAATGGGTCGTCTATACACCCACTTACACTGATCTTTTCGGTGATGCAATATCTTCAGATATGGAATGCAGACTACGTTTTGCAGTTCCCACTATCAAATTATCACAGGCGCATAGCCAGACGGAAGCGACACTTAGTGAACGCCGATACAGAAAGATTAAAAGAATCTTGATTAATTGGCCGATAGGCCGTGCATTAATATACACTCCTCTGTCTGTAATGGCTAAAGTACACCCAGTTCATCCCAGAAATAAGTTCTCGGATGTTGTGGGCACAATCAAAGGCGAGCTTATACCCCGACATGAAGCGTCTAAGTTGTTAAGGGGACACTGTGTACTTGAATCAGAATCCGCCTCTACAATAAGCAGCAGAAGAAATTCAAAACGGAGTCACAGTCCCGACCCGCCTTTTGCTAGTAAAGAACCTAGAATGAGCGAATTTATGGAACAACAAAACGCTCTTCTAGGAAAACTTTGCCAGTTAGTTCAAACTACGAACGAAAATGTCAATACAATGTTAAGTAAGGGAGAAACAGCTTGTATGCCAGCATTTTCCCAACACTTGTTGCCCCCAAGACCACAAGGTGATAATAATGAAGAACAAGACACTATTTCCGAAGACGATAGCGTAGACGAAAGTTGGCACGCCCCAACTTTAGGTTACAATCAATATGACAGCAACAATGATGAAGATGATATTGTGGAACCACTTCAAGATTTTACCCCGGGAACCAAAGAGACCGAAGGTAAAGTCACAAAGGCTGACGAGACTTTAGTAAAACAAGCCTGTGATTGTCAAAGGTTTAATTCAGATGGCTGGCAAAACATCCGTTACGCCGATGTGCAAAAGACTTTCCAAGCTACTCCAGCTTTTACTTCGCTAAAAGTTAATGGCAACTTAGCCACAATGACACCTGCTTGGCAGCTCGTCTCTGTATTGGAAAGGACTGACTTGAGTCTTGCCGCCAATTAACCCATGGACTTCTACAACAGCGACAGACTTTTCAAGAATTGTATAAAAATGCGCCCTCTACGGTTAAATCACATATCAGCAAACATTTTCTTGCACCAGAATCGACCTTCCGCAAAACATCTGACTCTTTATTACAATATGTTTGTGGGAAACGTGCTGAAGTTATTCAACAAAGAAGAAGCATATATAAACCACAGAACAGAACTTTGAATGAGTTGCTTCATATAATACCTCCGTCAGAAACCCACTTATTCGCTGAACCTCAGCTCAGTGAATTTGTAAAGGAACAGGGGGGTGCAACTAAGCCTTTTCCGAGCAAACGAAGAACAATCCCACCCTCGACGTTTACAAATAGATCTGCACCTAAAGACAAAAGATTTGTCCCTGTTGCATCAACTTCCGATAGCAGAGACAGACCTCTGCCAACATACAATCAGAGAAGTACGATCAATCGTAAAACGGACAGGCCCCGATTTCAAAACAAAAAAGTTACAAGGCAGACCAAAAAAAAAAAAATGGTGAATTTCGAGCAGGGCAGGTGAGTGAACATCGTCAAGCGTGGCAACAGCTAGAAGCACCAAATAACATTCTTTCAATTTTATCTGGTTATCGGATACCATTTATAAGTGCTCCTCCTTTATTTAAATTTACAAAAGCTTCTCTCCGACGTTATCAGACATTGCCATCTAAAGAAATGTCACATGAAATCAAAAAGATGCTCAACACTGGTGCTGTTCGCATATGCAAAAACAATTCGGGTTTATTATCCCCTTTATTTCTACGCCAAAAATCTGATGGATCAAATCGCCCAATTTTTGATTTAAGATACTTAAATAACTACTTACGACCGCCCAAATTTCGTCTACTTAATCATTTTAGAATCCCCCTGTGCTTGAATCCGTCAGATTTTATGACTAAGATTGACTTATCTCAAGCTTACTTCTATATTCCTGTCGCTGAAGCTCACCGAAGATTTTTAGCTTTTGCCTATGAAGCCCAGGTGTATGAAATGACGTGCCTTCCCTTTGGACTCGCTACTGCCCCATGCACCTTCGCAAATATCTCTAATTGGCTTGCAAATTATTTCAGGGAGGAGGGAATTCGCATTATAGTCTATCTCGACGACTTCCTGCTAATGCACAGAAACCAGGATATTTTACGACAGCAAACGCTATATGTGAAGGATCGGCTTACGGAACTGGGTTGGTGTGTCAACGCAGAAAAATCTGTTCTGATCCCGTCGCAGACAATAGAGTACCTCGGCATTATATGGAATACAGCAAAGAATATGAAATCCCTTTCCAAGCTCAAAGTCGAAAAAATCTCCACCCAGCTATACAAGATATTAAGAACAAACAATTGGTCTTGGTACACCGCCAAAATCATTCTCGGACTAATAAACTTCGCCTCCTTCGTTGTACCACTAGGGAAACTACATTGCAGGCATACCCAAATCGCGGCCAATCAGTTACCGGAAGATCACAGGAACCGGAACTTTCAACTGCCACCGTGTGTACAACGAGAATTCCAATGGTGGCTAGAGAATATCGAGGCATCGACACCAATTCATTACAGAGATCCTTCGACTTTTGTAACCACCGATGCATCCGATCTAGGATGGGGAGCGACAGTGAACGACATGTATCTAAACGGCACTTGGAGCGAAGACCAGAAATCATGGCACAGCAACCTGAAAGTAAAGTAAAGTAAAGTAATAATTTATTTGGCAAAATAAAGATACAAGCTTAACATGCAAAATAAAAGGATCGGATAAATACAATACAGTACAAGATATGAAACTTATAACTCATTACTGCCAAATAGGCGCCCGCTCAGCATATTACCCTGGTCTTCCTGATCTGGCCGGCCAGGGCGCTGATTTTCAGCGGGACCCACTTTAGGAGCCGCGCACCAGCTCCAAACTGACAATATCAGCAGGAAGCAGACCCGCAACTCAATTAGTACCATATAATAGTGTTAAGGAATGCATCTGTCAAGTATCCGAACGATGAAGTAAAAAGTTAAAAAAAAATAAAGAAACAAATAAAAAGAAATAAAAATTTCAATTTAAGTGGCTACAATATGGCACAGGCAACAACAAACATTTATTTTAGCTTATTCATATTCACATTCACCGAGTCACTGAGCAACGAGCATCAACTAGAGGAGTGGGCGCTGTTCAAACACCGCAGGTAAGTGTTTTCTTCCCCGATTTTAGTCTGTTGTACAGAGAGCAAATATTTCCTTAGATGTATGAAAGAGTTGTGGACACTAAAAAGAACCCTCAAAACGTTAGCGTCAGAATGTCACGGTCAAACTGTTTTGGCACAGACCGACAACAAAACAGTCGCCGCCTACATCAACAGGGAAGGGGGAACGAAGTCTTTGGCCCTGTTAGACATGACTACAGCCATACTTCATATGAAAGAGTTATGGACACTAAAAAGAACCCTCAAAACGTTAGCGTCAGAATGTCACGGTCAAACTGTTTTGGCACAGACCGACAACAAAACAGTCGCCGCCTACATCAACAGGGAAGGGGGAACGAAGTCTTTGGCCCTGTTAGACATGACTACAGCCATACTTCAGGAAGCTCATTTCAATCAGATTCATCTCATTGTACGTTACCTGCCAGGGAGGTACAATCAATTAGCCGACAATCTGTCCAGATTTCAACAGATGCCCGAGTGGACTCTGACAGCTCCAATATTACATAAAATATTCAACAGGTTCGGCACCCCGACAATAGATCTGTTTGCAAGCTCGCAGTCGGCAGTTGTGGATCAATACGTATCCGAGGATGTACAGGACCCAAATTGTGTGTATGTGAACGCGTTCAGCAAACCGTGGCATTACCGACTCGGTTGAAATGAAATGAAATGAAATGAAATGAAAATTGTTTATTCAATTTAGGTCCATACAGAACACTTATGAATGTCAACATGTTTACCACTGGTTCGGAATGTAGTTTTCTGCAAAGAAGACACCAGCAAGAAACTCAGCAGTTACTCTTTTAAAAAAAAAAAATGTTTTACAAAATGTCACCATTAACTTAAAATATAGTACAATTTTTTGTGTAACTAATATGTCCCTTAATTATTGTCATTCAAAAAATCGTCTATTTTATAATAGCCTTTCTTCATTAAACAGTTTTTTATATACAATTTAAACTTATGTGTGGGCAAGTCAATAATAATCTGAGGTAACTTATTAAACATTTTTATGCTCAATCCTATAAATGAACTACCAACCTTATGGAGCCTAATATTTGGAACGGCCAGTCTGTGCTTATTTCTGGTGTTAAGGCTGTGACAGTCGGACTTCTTCGAGAACAGATGGAGATTCTTATGAACGTACATAAGGCAATCAAGGATGTATTGAGAAGCCACGGTAAGTATGTCGATTTCTTTAAACAAATCTCTAAGGGAGTCGCGCGATCTAAGGCCATAAATGGCGCGGATGGCTCTCTTCTGTAATACGAAAATAGTCTGTATATCAGCAGCTGATCCCCATAGTAATAGACCATATGACATGATGCTATGAAAGTAGCTGAAATAAACCAGCCTCGCCGTTTCAACATCAGTTAGTTGTCTTATCTTTCTAACTGCATATGCAGCAGAACTAAGTCTACCTGCCAGGACATCAATATGGGGACCCCATTGCAGCTTAGAATCTAATGTGATTCCTAGAAATACTGTTGAATTTACAAGCGCAAGAAGCTCATTATTTATGGTTATATTTGTATTAACCTGCCTCACATTTGGCATTGTGAATTTAACACATTTAGTCTTTTTGGCATTAAGTAGTAAATTATTAGTTGTAAACCAATATACCACTTGTGAGAGTGCATCGTTTACGTCGTCGAATACTTGCTTAAGCCTATCAACTCTAAAAATCAGAGAAGTGTCATCGGCAAACAATACAGTCTCACATAGGTCTTTTGTAAAGTGAGGAAGGTCATTAATATAAATTAAAAAAAGTAGGGGTCCCAATATGGAGCCCTGCGGCACTCCCATGAGTAGAGGGGCGCCAGTAGAATTTATTCCATTAACACTCACTTTTTGGATTCTAAAAGAAAGGTATGATTGCAGTATTGAAAGTGCATTGTCTGAGACAATTACAATTTTACTAAATTTCATTAAATTTGGAAAGTGACCCGTATCTACACATTTGTTAAATATAATAGCTAAATGTGGGGCAATAGTAGATATAATAGATTTTAAAATTTCTGTTGAAATACCCCATAGGTCCTCAGTTTTTTTTTAACTTAAGGTCCTTAAATGTTTTTATAATTATATGGTCAGTAACATGACTAAAGCAAAAAGTAGCTTGACACTTCTCCACACAATCTTTCAGCAGGGACTCAGCAAGATGTGGACAAGAATTTAATGACTGAGTAGTAGTGATTGCTATATTGGAGAAAAAACATTCAAATGCGTCCGCTATTTCAGCATCAGCGTAAAGATTTTTATTATTTATTTTAAGAGAGATCTTGGTATCATATGATTTTGTTTTGCAAGTCTCTTTATTAATTATACCCCAAGTAGCTTTAATTTTATTGCCAGATTTACTTATTTTTTCTTTTAAATAATTTGCTTTAGCAAGTGCACAAACTTTCTTAAATATTTTAGAGTCTTTTTTTACATATTCAAGCATTCTAGTGTTACTAGAAGTTGCTTTAATGGAGTATAATTCAAATAATCTTGTTCTACTTCTATAAATTCCTTTTGTAGCCCAGTCACTAAATTTCGTCTTAGTATTGTCTACTTTAAAAGTTTTCTTTGTAAATATAGTATCAGATACAGATTTTATCGCACTGAATACTTGTTCATACAGTTGGTCAATAATCAATAATTATTATCATCAAGTGGTAAAAAGGAAAATTTTTCTTGAATTTTTTCTTTAAAATTTTCCATTCGATTTACAGTAATAGGTCTGTATACAAATGTCAATGAAGAGGGGACATCATGATGTTCAAAGACTACTTCCTGCCCACTGTGGTCGGAATTTATAAAGTTTATTATAGATTTTGTGATTGGTTCAGAATCACAAAAAATATTATCAATGCAAGTAGCTGATGTAGGAGTTACTCTAGTGGGTTCAATAAAAAGATTATTTAAATTAAAAGATTTAAATAGGTTTAAAAACCGAATGGAGTTTTGTGAACTTTCTAAAATATTAATGTTAAAGTCCCCACATACAACTACTTTCTTGTTACAATTACACACTTTTTTCAGAACATCTTCCATTGTGGTTTCAAATAAATTGTAGTTACCTGAGGGTGGTCTATACACACAAATAATAATAAACCGCTCCAGTTCTGCACAAGATAATTCAATAGTTCGTTCAATAGAGAGTGACGTAACATCTTTACGGCATTTTGCCTTTAATGAGTTATTTAATAAAATAAGTGACCCACCTCTAATAGCGGACTCCCTTGTGAACGAACTAATGACTTTATAGTTATCTATACTAATCAATAATTCACACTGTTGTAACCAGTGTTCTGTTATACATAGAACATGTATATTCATTTCTTTAAGAAACAATTCCAATTCTAGTTCTTTGTTAGAAAGACCCTGAATATTTTGGTGAATAATGTTTAAAAAGTTGGTCTTTCTTTTTGTCACTAAATCTAATTCGCTAGAGTAATCCTCTATTGTCTTAAGGGATAATTTAAATTATTATTCGGAACTGTTTCCGAAGTCCGATTATACATGTCAATATTATGCTCAATAGAAGCAGATTGAGTAGCCAAATTCTTGGCTGAACATTTAATATAATATGATAGCGACAATGCTATCTGTCGTTTATACCATTTTGGAAGATAACATTTATCTTTTGTCCAAATTAAATTACATGTCAAACTTGAATTTATGTCAATAATATGGAATTTATTATTATTACATGTCATTAAATTCATACTAAGATTTAATTTATATCTATAGTCATTTTCTGACTGTGTTAAATTTTTTCCATAAGGAAGTGTAAACATTACAATTTTATTTACATTTAATGCACTCAAGCTGTCAAAGCATTTAATTAATATTTTTTTATTTACATTTCCCCTGTTGGAAAACAAAATAATAAGGGTGGTATTTTCTTTAAACTTGTATAAGTTGATTTTTTTTATAATATCACAGAAGGATGCATTTGGATAACAGTTGTTTGAAATTGCTTGTCCCAAGTAGTGACTCAATATCAGGCCCATATTTGTACCCAGCTCATCACTAAACATAACTACGTCGTTTTTAATAATAGGTTTAGATAGGACGAAGGAACTGTTGGAGTTTGTTGCGCTGAACGAATGTCGTAGGTTATCACAATTTGGTTGTGACAATGATGACTCACACTCCGGCCGCGAACCGTTCAACAAACTACATGAGATATTATTGTTATTGATACTTACTTCCGAGGTGTTCATAAGATTCTTCAAAGTCAAAATGTGTTCGTCATTCTCCTTCTTGGAACATAAGTACCTACTGGTCATGTTGTCCAAGGACTCCTTTAGTGAAAGGATTTGACTTTCCAATTGGTTGATGTTTTTTCATAGGAAGTGATGTTATTATCCAACGTTAATGAATATAAATCTAATTCATCACCCAAACGTTGCCTTTCTTTAATACATTTAATCTTATTGTATGAGCATTTTTGTTTCTTAATTAACTTTTTAGTTTTATTTATATACCTATTTAATCTTACATATTTTTTAAATTTATTTCTGCTGCAGGTAGCAATTCCCAGTGCTGGGCTAGAAGAGGGGCTATTCCCACTGGTTAAGTTTATAGTTGTGGTTGGTTTTTTGTTACCTGCATCAGAAATAAGACAGGGTGGACTGCCTATCAGTTCCTCAAATAAACACTGGGTTTGGGCCGCCGCAAAGTCCTGCTGCTCAGTCTCCAGGTCGCTGATGTAGTGGCGAGCCTCCTCTAGTTCATGGCGTAGTAAAGTGACACGCCTGAGGTTATGGACGTACTCCTGGCTGCATTCCCCTAACCCATCTACAATTGATTGTAATTTGTCCCGTTCTTCCACTATAGTTACATGTTGACTATGTATTTCTGCCATTTCTCTTTTTAACTTACGGTTCTTGTCCAACACATCCAACAGTTCCTTCTCATTGTCTTCTCTCTCCCTAGTCAACTGGGTAACCTTCTCCTTGGTAGCCTTCAATTCCTTCAAAGCCAGGTTTAATCTGGACTCAACCTGACGAGAGGAGGTGATACCAGACACACCTTGGCGAGCTGAGGCTTTGCTGCGGGTTTGCATGATCGGATTAATATAAATCACAGACTACGCGATGGTTTAGGTACCCAAGGAGTTGTTTACACAGTTATCGGCGAGGTCGGAAGGACGACACCGCGGCGCGAGTTTCGATGATCACCGCCGTATTATGTTAAATATCACGGATTACGAGTTAGACACTAATTAAACCTGTGAAGTGTTAGCAGTTTAAGGAGTTAGAACCTATTCAGAGAGTAAAACACTGTTTCACAAATTCGAACTGACAACCGTTAGGTTATGAACTAATGAATTCTCGTCAGAATCACTGCAACACTTTAAAATAAACAAGTTTTTTATACACACACACTGTTATTATGCTAATCGTATGTTTTAGTGATGACTTGTATGGTTTTTTCTATTAAAATTAATATTTAATTACAAAATTAAAACCGGGACAATTTCAACCAGCTGTCACTCGTGGTGTTGCCACAGCAAAAAAAATGGGTTTTCCCCCCACCGCCTCTCATACCTCGAGTATTGCGGCACCTACAAAAGAGCTCAGGAAAATATCTTCTGGTGGTGCCGAAGTGGGAGAAAACCTTCTGGAAGTCGGAACTCTATCAAAGAGCTTTAAGCTCGCCAATGAGAATTCACAGCCTGCATCAACACTTAGTAGATCTACGGACGGGGAAACCACCGCCAGCTGTAGACAACCTCGATTTGCAGGTATGGATGGTACAGGCTGGGTCCGTCTAGTCGAATCTTGGCAAGAAACAGACAGAAACTTATTGGAATCAGCGTGGCGAAAATCAACCCTAAAAACCTATGGAGCAGCTTGGGATAAGTGGCTCGCATGGTCTAAAGGAAAATGTACAGTTGATGACCCCGGACCCGGTGATTTAGCTAAGTTCTTGTGCTACTTACACACCGAAACTAAACTGGCTCCTAGCACCATTGCCGTCCATAAGTCAGTAGTATCGACATTTGCCAACCCCGCTAGGTCTGATGCTCTATCCGGACATCCCCTGGTAAAGCAAACGATGAAAGCCATATCTCTTACAAAACCTCCTCCTAGGAAACCAAGTACTTGGGATATTGGCAGGTTAATTGAACATCTGCAACAGTATAATATCGATGTCGATAGTACATTTCAAGTGTCGCGGCATGTTGCCGCGCTCTTGTTATTGTGTTCGGGAAGAAGGATACACGACCTTACACTGTTGGATATAAGCTCAAATTTTTTTGAAGATGCTAACGAATATGTTGTATTATGGCCTAAATTTGGTTCAAAGACGGATTCGTCAACCTACCGACAAGCTGGCTGGCGTCTCTCAAACGACGGGCTAGACAAACTTAACCCCGTGGTCTGGATCAAAAAGTTAATTAGTGTGACTGGAAAACGAAGGAGTGCTAAACCTAACTTGAGCGCTTTGTTTATAACTACAAGAGGGAAGGTAAACACAGCGTCACGAACGGTAATTGCCGGTTGGCTGAGGACTCTGCTTCAAGAAGCCAACATTCAAGATTCCCCAGGCAGCTTTAGAGCTGCAGTTAATTCCGATATGTGGTTGAATCATCATATTGATATAGACGAAATATTGGCAAGAGGAAATTGGAGAAGCAAATATACATTTATCAAATATTATTTTAAAGAAGCTCGTGATTCTCGTTCCAATGAAGGTAATGCGAGTAATAATTTGTTTTCATCATTCGCGCCTGTGTAATTGTAAATTACCTACTTAACTTTATCATTCCAAAATTATGATTGTTGAAAATCTAAATATACCTAAGTACTGACTGATTAGTTAACTTAAAGAAGACATTTACCTATTTTGTTATTTAATAATTATGGTTTGCCATTTCGTTTCTGATTTAAGTTGTTAACTTTCAACATTCCAAAGTAATAAATATGATTATTATTGATCTGTTAATCATAGTTTCAATTAAAAGATTTTCCCTACCTACGCGCGCTGCGGGGTGGGGCGCGCGGCGCGCGGGGAGGGTCTTTTGGTAGGGTTATGGTGCTGTCTCACTCTAAAATCCAGGATGTTATCTCACATACCCTTAATAGTGGGTCAAGCTACGCTGGAACCTAAATATCCGTTTTCTACCCTTCGGGGGGAAAACGGTGTTATTTGCATTGTTTTAAGTTGATTGAATCTTTTATGCATAGATCATTATCTGTTCTCATTTTATAAACTGGTGTTTTTGTTGACATAAGTACGTCGTGTCGTCACATGGTATGGAATGTTCTAATTCGGGCTGAGTAATAGGTAAGTATGAGTCCTTTTGTAAGTTTATTGCAACGTAACTTTCAATTGGAGTTATGGTGACCATGTTTTTCCCAACTTGATGTGGAACACTTTAAATTTTGTAGAGGTCAAAGTTATCTCTACTGAGCAGTGGGATTTTTATTTCAATAATAAGGTATTTTGACGTTACCTTTGCTTTTACCCTTAGTAATCTGTATATGTTTTGCATATTTATTTGTAGATTGTCTATTGGTAGAGTTAATTCTTTCAGTAACTGTCCGGAAATAATATTAAGCTGGGTTTGCAATTGTTCAGGGTCAATTAAATGAATGTTTATCTTTCCATTATAGACATTTGTAATTGTGTCAAGGAGTGATCCTTGTATGTTTTTCAAGTGGGTTAGTTAGATTCGTAGCTGCCATAGCGGATAAAGTAAATTCCGTCATATATTCGATATTAGACACAACCTTTTGTATCTCTCCTACTTCTCGGTCTAAACTCAGTAAATGTTGGTTAATAAGTTTATGTTGTATTTGCATCATGTTTTCTGTTCTTTTTAACAAGTTGTATTTGGCCTCCACTATCGATGTTTTTATATCTTTTTTTTCGGCGTGCGTTCTTAACTGTGAGCAGACGTGTCGAAGTCGTTTCGAAATTATTGAATATTTAAATTTTTAAGTGTCTGGAAGCCCCGGGCTCTGCCCCTAAGAAGTCAGGAATCCGCCACTGTTCATCCGAGATCTCCATCAAGCGGGGATCGAAAAGGTCGAAGGTGTTCTCACTGGGATTCGATCTACGGAACTCTGGCGTAAGTAGCGAAGTTCTATCCACTCGGCTACGGGCAGTTGGAGCGGTGCGGGCGAATTTACTACTCAAAACCATTCGCGTGCCGAGAACGGCCGACGGTTACCGGACGGACACGAACGGGCGCGACGCGGGCGCCCGCTACCACGAAGCGCTGCGACTATGAGCGATACTTTTTGTCAACTTTGAGTATCGTGGTAAAAGTGGGTCTTCTTGATTATAATGTCTGTTGTCTCCTGTGCCGGATGTCGCAGTGCTGTGCAGGGCAGACAATTCCTGAAATGTTGTCTCTGCCGTGATCATTATGACCTCACATGTGCGAATGTATCGGAAAAGAGATTTTTAAATACTATGACGAAAGAACATAAAGCGGCTTGGAAATGTCAGGCATGTAGATGCAAGGCACCCAGGGGTGATAACACCAATACCCCCGTGCGTTCATCTAAGGATAGTCCCGTGCTTTCATCTAAGGATAGTCCCGATAATGTTACAATCCGACGGGGACCTGGACCATCACAAGTTATGAACGAATCCTTGCCAGGTGAATGTGACTATTTTCCGACTCTTGACCAAATTAGAGCTATTATACGCGAGGAGTTACATCGATTTTTTTCTGAACGCATGCACGACTTAATTACGAAATCTATTTCTGAGACAGCGAAGACAGTATTCTCAGAATCGCTTACTCACTTAGCCGATAATGTTGCTGCAGTTGTAAAAAGCGTGGAGCGTGTAAACAAGGAGCAGCCTCTTGCTGCGGCTGCAGTAGCAGATAAAACTACAACTGCTGAAGCTCCTCCCGCCACATCTCTGAGCTCTCTAAATGTCATTGCCCATGAGCAGGCTAAGCCTTCGTCACCACCGGTGGAGGCTCACAATACTATGAGCAAGGAAGGATGGAATGAGGTAACTAAACGGCCTCGTCGCAATCGGAGAACACCGGGCACCTCAGTCGGTGAAATTTCCTCAGCTGTTATAGAGCCACAAATGGAAGAGCATAGACAGCGTCGCTCTCGGGGTCCAGTTGGGTTGCTGCGTGGGACTGCTGCTCCAGGTACTATTGATCTCCAGGCCTCTGAGAGGCAACGTAGTTTTCATTTATATTACCTCAAGCTGGGTACTACCGAGGACCAAGTAAGGTCACATGTTGAGAATGTTGCTGGATGCGCTGATTGCAAAGTGGAGAGCCTCAAGGCTCGTGGTCCTTATGCGTCATTCAAAATATGCACTCCTGCGACAGTCTCTGAACTTATTTTGGCACCAGATAACTGGCCAGAAAATGTATGCGTTAAGCCGTGGAGGCGTCCCTTTCGGCAAGATCAACGCAACGAAAATCGGACGTAAGAGCGCCGGAAATTCATGTAGTGCTTTGGATGTGGCAGAAAGCTGCAGTGCGTCACAACGTGAGCTACTTATTCCCCGTCATATCGCCAGATCAGCTCTAACTATTGACATAGTATATCAAAATGTGCGAGGATTGAAAACCAAACTTAATACTTGGAATACAAGCATGGCCTTGCTAGATCATGATTTGGTAGCTGTCACTGAAACCTTTCTAGATAACTCAGTCAACGATGCTGAAGTGGCAAGAAATGGATGGAGTATTGATCGTCGTGATCGTGGCTCTTGGGGTGGAGGAGTGATGCTGCTAGCCCGGCCAGGTCTTACGATGAGTCGCCTACATAATCTTGAAACTTCTACCGGAGAAGACCTTTGGTTATCTGTTACTGTAAAATCTCGTAATATGTACTTTTGTGTCGTGTATATACCCCCCTCTTCTACCGATAGTGTTTATCTAGATTGGTTTACTAAAGTAGAGAGTTTCATTCATACCATAAAAGGACCGATTATAATTTTAGGGGACATTAATATGAATAGTGCTTCAATGAACATTAAAAATTATTATTGTTATTTTATGTCGTTTTGTAACTTAGTTGATAGAAATCATGTTGTTAATGCTCATGGTGGTAAACTTGATGTGGTGTTAACACAAGAGTGCGTTAGTGCGGTAACAGTAGCCAATTGCGAGTTCGGAGGCCTCGTGCCTCCTGATTCATATCACCCACCGCTTGGCATATCCATTAACATCGACACTAATATTCAGCGCGGGTCCTTGCAACCAAGTAATATTATCGATAGTAAGGATTGGAACTTTAATAGGGTCGATCGTGCTGTTCTGTATCGTTCTATAAATGATTTAGATTGGACTGCTCTGCTGCAATCTCAAGATTTGCCTTTTACTTTAGAATTATTTTATAAGACACTATATATCATCTTTGATAGTCTGGCTCCGAAGAAACGGAGGTCTAAATCTCCTGCTCGACGATATCCGGTGTGGTTCACTGCAGACATTATTAAGGATATAAGAGAGAAGATCCGACTGCATCGGGCCTGGAAGCAGTTCAATTGTCCGATTAGTTACATTAACTTTTCGAATCTTCGAGCCAGCCTTAAGATCAGAATCTCACTAGCGTACAAATCCTATATCACAAAATTAGAAAAAGACCTGCACTCGAATCCTCGCGGCTTTTGGCGTCACATGAATGGTCTAAGGCACATAGGCGGTTTTGAGCCGAGTGTTGTATACCAAGGTCGTCAGTGTGCGGGTGCAGATGCAGCCAACGCCTTCGCTCATCACTTTTCGGGCATATATATCCGAGACCAACGGACTCCAGACCCAGCACCCATCCCAACGTATACGCACATAGATGTTGGCGATTTTTCTGTTGCTGATGTTGAGAGTGCGATTGGTCGGCTAAAGCCTAGCTGGTCTCCGGGGCCTGATGGGCTGCCAGCGGATCTTGTAAAGATTTGTAGAAAGGCGTTTGCTATCCCTCTCTGTCACTTAATAAACCTCATTTTGCGTCGTGGTGTTTATCCTCCAATGTGGAAAGTGAGTCGTGTTACACCTATCCCCAAAGGTAGTAACAAGTCACTTGTCGAAGAGCATCGGCCGATTGCTATACTCTCAGCGCCTGCTAAGGTATTTGAAATTTTAATTCATGGCAAAATTCTCAGGCAGGTCCAGCCTTACATCTGCAACGAACAACATGGGTTTAGGCCAGGGAGATCTGTTACCTCAAACTTATTGTCATTAGTCGAATACATATCAGCAGCAATGGATAAAGGTAAACAGGTTGATGTTCTTTACTTTGATTACTGCAAGGCCTTCGATAGAGTTAATTGTAGAATCCTTCTATCCAAGCTCGATTCTATTGGCTTCTCCTCTAAACTGGTCCGTTTGCTTTCTAGTTACTTCGAAGACCGTCAACAGTATGTACGCTACGGTTGCTATGTGTCTCAACTCTATCCAACGCCCTCTGGCGTGACACAAGGTTCCATACTTGGGCCTTTGCTATTCCTTTTGATGGTCAACGATGTGGTAAACGTCCTCAAGCACACGAAATGCCTGCTTTATGCTGACGACCTAAAGTTATATGCAGAGGTCAGTGATGTCATGGATTGTGAACTCATTCAGAAAGAAATTGATGCCCTTCTTAACTGGAGTAATGCGAATGGGTTGGAGTTTAACCGCAAGAAGTGTACTGTAATGACCTTCGGTCGTCGGCGTAATCCTATCTATCATAATTATAGTCTGGGCGGTGACATCATTGATCGCACTGATTCTATGAGGGACTTGGGCGTGACCTTTGATCCTGCCCTGACGTTTAACGTACACATTTCCGCTCTCACTTGTACTTGTTTTAGTCGTTTAGGTTTTGTCTTACGTAACTTACGTGATTTCCAAAGTCCCAATGTAATCAAGCTTCTATTTACCAGTCTGGTGAGAAGCTCTTTGGAAGCTAGTGTGTGTATTTGGAATCCGCATGAGGCCAAGTACAAATTAATGATAGAGAGGGTTCAAAAGGCTTTTCTTCGTTATTTTTATAAAAGGGTGTATGGATATTATCCCTTTATGTACCCCACCAAGTTTCTGCTGGGAATGTTGGGGATGAACTCTTTGGAGGTGAGGAGAACGCGGGTAGAGATCTCGACTGCTGTGGCCATACTGCGTGGAAGTCTGGACTCGCCTGAATGTGTTGAGCAATTATCTCGCATGTATGTGCCTGATAAATATCTTCGCATACGTTCTGGTCGCAGGCATCGACTGTTCGCGCCGCCGCCGTGTCGCACGGAGGCGCGTGCGCAGTCGCCGCTGTGTCGCATGCATTATACGCTTAACGCGCTCTTGGCACTATATCCAGAATTTGATTTATTTGTAGATAATGTTAAGCTCCTGTTAAATCAAATTGATATTTGCTTGTAAAAAGAATAACAATTAAGTAATTATATAATTATGTAATTGGGTTCTACCCGTGTAATTATATTAAATAAATAAATAAATAAATAAATAAATAAATAAAATAGCTGTACTAGGTGTTTCTGATTGTCTCGTACTAGTGAGATATCGCTTTCATACTGTTTCGCGAATCTGTTGTCCAGTACGCCGAAGAGATCACCTGCGATACCGTTGATAAGACCGCGGCGCTTGCGGGCACGCGCGCTGGTTTGTTGATTCAGCAACACTCGATTGTTATGTTCCAGTTCATTGTGCTCGTGTTGTAAGTGTAACATGAGGATCTTGCAATGTGCTAAATGACTTATAATATGACAAATACTATCTAAGTGATTATAATATTTTTTATATGCCGATGTTCCTTCCCAAAATGGATCCATGTTATAATAGGCAACTATTTTCCACTCATCCCGGATGAGCAGCATGTTGGCCATTCTGTCAAAATACAATCCTTGTTTCTCGTTTAAGGGTGTTACTTGGAAACAAATTCCTGGCACAAAAATGTTCATGATGGCCATGCAAGCTAGCGCCATTGTCAAAATGTTAGATTTCTTTCCATTGTTACGAATATTTCCTTGTTTTCTTCTGTTTCTTAAACTTGTTTGTTCTAGTTCTTGGTTTAAACCTTCGTTCTTTTCTGTCTCGCTGCTCATTGTTTCCGTTTTCAGAGGGAGTAATGATAACTTTACAACCGGTCTCTTCTATAATCCATTTTTAGTTTTTACAGTTACTCTTACATATCCATCTGTTCCGGGATGGACCTCAGTAAGTAAAAATTAGGGTAGCTGGAGCAAAAGAGCTCCAGCTACGCCTAATTTTTACCTTTCAGTATTCATTATTCATGTTTCACTATTTAATTCTTGACTATTTCAAGTACCTATATGATAACTAAAAATACTCGTTATACAATTACAAACAATATACATTTCAGAAACTGTCTGAAACTAAAAGGTTTATTCATGATGTTTTCTCTCACTTGATTTGAATATCTAGTATCACTTTCTTTCTGGGCATGTAAGAAAAGCGGACACAGTCGTTAGAACGTGTGTATATGTTTTAAAAAAATACTTTAATATTTTAGATAAAGGAATGACAGTCGAACCATTTTTGTTATCTATTTTTTACATACGAATATAGTTCGTGTGTGCTAAAAGACATGCATTCGCCGTCAGATCGGGTTGTAGACTACCGCTCATGACCAAGCGCTAGCGATTGCTGTGCGCTGTATGTAATCTGATACCTGTTCATTACGATGTAAATATAGCACGACACGACTGGACGATTCAATTTTAAGGATGAATTATTATAAGTGAAAAGTAAAGGTTAATAAAATAAAACGAGAAATTACAATAAAACCATTTATTTTTACCATTTACTTATAACTATAATACATGGTTATCTTTACACCACTTATTTAGACAAAATACATTTTTTAAAGCACAAATATTGTTATGATTTATACAACTTATTATATCAGATGAAGTTGAGTATTCATCGTATAATTTAAGTAAACTAGACAGTTACTATCTTCTAAATTATAAATAAAGTCGTTACCTTTAAACATTTCTTTTAACCATAAAACTTTCTCATAACCTTTAGTATAAACGTATTTATTTTTTAAGAATGTTTCTAATCCGGTTTTGTAGTTTGAGTAAGGTATAGATCCTTCATTCCAATAAATTCCTCTATTTTTTTCTATCCAAGTTACTTGCGAGCGTTCTTCTTTCGTTAAAGAGTAAAAAGGGTATGGCGGTTTTATTAGAAATACAAAGATACGTCTATTCCATAAAACCGCTATTTCTTTAGGTATAAACTCGTTCCTGTTGTTCTTAAATCCTTGAACATCTAGGATCACACTCATCTGATTCATGATATTTTTCTTACAATGTTGCTAAGTGGCTTATATTCGAAAAATACGGTCGTTTATAATGAGACAGTATGCAGTCGTGTTATCGGGTATAACTTCAGAACATTCAATTTCTAGCCGAACATCAACTGGGCCTGATTTAAGGGTATCGTTCTGTCTGGAGCAGTCTATCACGCATAAAGGAGCTTCTTGTTTAAATTGAACCAAATCAAGCAACGGATCAGGACCAGAATTGTAATACGACTGACGAAAGTTAGCGTACATTTCATATAATATACTGTATCTACCGTCATCAAATTTAAGATTCAGTGAATCGTATGGAAAGTACTTGTGAATTTAAAAATAACCTAACATTAGTTACGTTACAATGATCAAACTTAGATGAACTTTGCTTTAGATTACATTTTCTATTAGTTTGTAAGCCAACAATAACAAATCTTGGTTTTTCTAGTTGAGACGCAGTTTTTACTGACCATGAATGTTTAGTTGTTTTCGGTAATAATGGATATTCATAAAGATCCCAATTTCTGAACGCTAGTTGTACAGGTCGATCTTTTTCTAAATGCTTAAGTAACAATAATTTACTACGGTCAGAAACTTTTATATGTGGAACACGCCACTGAATTTTTTGGATATCAATTACTAAATTATTATGTGTCTCCATAGTTACGCAGTTTATGACAGAGCTGCTTCTTTGTAATATGAGTTCATGTCTACAATTCATAATTATTTTATTATAATCTTCAGCAAACCCTAGTATTTTGTTCAATGGAAAAATAACACTAAAATATTCATTTTTCAAAATTGTGCCATTTATATTCCAACCCCAAACTGCTGCAGCCTTGCTCTCACCTTCGTTCATAGAAATAAAGGATTTCATTGTAGTGGTTATTCCAGCATTTTTAATACGATCGATTTCTACACCATTTGTAAGTACTATTGTAGGTACTATTACAACTGGGGAAACTACGCGGATATTTAAATAAAAGATCTTATTACGGAACGTGTGTATTTATTGGCCGGGGGCGCAAGACGACGCTTAATAAAAATAC
>JADPWL010003171.1:0-17455 GCA_019059595.1 Marasmia exigua | reverse complement strand
TAAACTTCGGGTCTAGTTAAGTTTGATTTCGTTCCTCGTTCTCTAGCAACACAAAATCACCAACTGAAAAATGTGAGATTGTTGCCTTTGTGCTATCGAAACGAGCCTTTTCGTAGCTAGCAGAACTCTGTATATTTTCAGACGCTATTTCACGAATCTCATCGAGATCAATCTCGCTATCTACCTCCTCACTACACATAAGAGACAACGGTCTCGCTACCTTACCGATGAAAAGCTCAAGTGGCGAAGCTTTTGTAACGCGATTTACAGTGCAATTGTTGATATTTTATAGCAATCTTTTGCGATTTATTCTTAAGTAAATAACACACTTAAAAATTTCATCTCGTGTTCAGGCGGGACTCGAACCCACACCTTCCACAATCCGAGTGAATGTACTACCAATTATACCACTGAACGCGTTACTAAGTCGACGAAATTTGTAAGTGCTTGATTCGACATGAGCTGTCGATAGTCTCATCAATATTGTAGGTATATTTACAATATCCAGTGGAAATATTATTACAAATATTTGACCACCAGTTAAGATGAGACTGCTTCGCCTGAACACGAGATGAAATTTTTAAGTGTGTTATTTACAGTGCAATTTATAGCAAGTTGGACCTCTCCTAGCGCATCCTGCCATGACCTGTCTGCACTAGTCTCTACAGCCGTCAACATACCTTTCAAAACGCTCATGACGCGCTCTACCTGTCCATTCGCACGAGATGAACCGGTTGCTATCAGATGTAAGTGAATGTTTTTACTCTTACAGAACTCACTAAATTCCTTACTAGCGAAACATCTACCCTGGTCAGCGATGATACGAGTTGGGGCTCCAAAAAGGGACACACTTTGGCTAACCGCTCGAATACTACTCTTGGAGTCTATGTTGCTAGTATGGTATAGTAGGACGTACTTAGTGAAGCCATCAATTAGGACAAAAACATACTCTTTCTTGTCGTTCTTTCCGCTCAGCTTGCCGGTCGCGTCTATATGGACAGTATGCCACGGGACTGTCACTTTTGGTATTGGGTGAAGCTCGGCTTGAACTTTTCCTGAGTGGGTTTTAGAAACTTTACAAGTAACGCAGCTATCGACAAACTTTTTGACATACTGGGTCATACCCGGAAACCAGTAAAAATCAAAAAGTTTCTCGCAAGTCTTATCTGTACCGAGATGCATGAGAGACTCGTGAAAATTGTTCACAGTAGACCACCTAATTGCGCGGGGTAAATAAGGTAAGCATTTAGTTCTACCATTACGCTGAATCTTCCTATACAGAACACCAGAACGTAGAACATACGTTTTCGCTACCTGTTCGTCTAACTGATCGTTCTCCAAGTTACGCACGATCTTAGTGATCTCTTCATCACGCTGTTGTTTAGCTAAAAGCCAATTGGGGGTGAGCTCGGTAAAGTCGATACGTTTTTGCTCTACATGGGGAACTGTTGGCTTTTGCTCAGAGGGCAGGGGATTGCGTGCCAAGAAATCGACATGGGACATCTTCTTTCCTTCTCTATAAACAATTTCAAAGTCAAAAAACTGAAGAAAAGCCCACCATCTATGTGCCCTGGGGGTCAAATCGTGTTTTGTCTGCGAATTCTTTAAAGAGTTGCAATCGGTGACAACAGTAAATTTCCTACCCTGTAAGTACTGCCTGAAATGCTTGATAGAGTTCACAACTGCTAGCGTTTCCAACTCATAAGAGTGGTATTTACTTTCAGCTGGGGACGTACGTTTGCTGAAGTAAGCAACGACACGACGACTACCATCAACCACTTGGAGGAGAATTCCACCGTACCCTAAGCTGCTAGCGTCGGTGTGCAGCTCTACCTGATGCTGGGGGCCATAGATCATCAGGACATGGTCATTTGTCAAAATAGAAATAATATTTTGTCGAATTGTCTCATGTTCTGGCAGCCATTTTAGGTCACCCTTGAGGGAGGTCAATCGGTACAAAGGAGCCATAATGCGAGAAAAGTCCTTTATAAATTGGCGAAAATATGAGGCCAGTCCAATAAACTGTCTCAGCTGTGATACAGTCTGGGGAGGTGGTAAAGCAGTTAAAGCTTCGATTTTTCTGGGGTTAGGTCTTATCTGGCCAGCCTCTACCTCAAATCCCAAGAACTCTACCTTCATCTTAAGGAAGGAGCATTTCTTGAGGTTTAAGGAGAAACCAGCTTTGGTTAGGACGTCTAAGACAACGTCCAGCCTTTCCAATCCAGACTCTACATCAGGGGACACAACTAACACGTCATCTACATAGACAATGACGTAATCATGGGCTAGGTCACCTAAGGCCTTCATAATCGCTCTCTGAAATACCGAAATTGCATTTTTAAGCCCAAAAGGCATGGTTAAAAACTCGAATTGGCCGTCTGGCGTTATGAAAGCAGTAGTCTCTACCGACTCTTTATTTACAGGGATCAAATGAAAGCCACTAGCACAATCAAGCAGCGAGAAGTAATTAGCTCCGTTAAGACGGGCTATTTGGTCACAAATTAGGGGAAGAGGATATCTATCCGGTACTGTGTTAGCATTAAGCTCGCGGTAATCAATACACATTCGGTCTGAACCGTCGCGCTTCTTCACTAGGAGAGCAGGGCTAGCAAATGGAGAACAACTAGGCCTAATAATGTCTGCCTGTAACAACTCCTGAACACGCTCACGAACTACCCTACGCTCATCCATAGACATCCTATATGGGCGCCGCTGTACCGTACGGTTTGGGTCAATTAATCGAACTTTAAGCTCGCCTGTATTGACTCGCGTTGTAGGCATACCGCTTATAAAATAACTAGAGAATCGATTTAAAGTTTCCAAAAGTCTAGACTTGTCTAAACCTGTAACGTCCGAATCAATCAAGTTTAAATCAGGTTGTTGCTCATTACTACGACTCACTGAATTTACTTCTAGGATTTTATTTAACGAAAACTCAGTTGCAGTCATTTTTACAGAAAATCCAAGGCTTAAAATCTCACATCCTAACATGATATCACTTTGTAAACAACTATCCGGCAAAACGTGCAATAAAATCTCTAAAGGATGATCGTTAATCGTTACGCAACATAAAATCTGTTCTGTGCTGAATATACGCGTCTGGCCAATACCAGTCATTGTCACTACATTATTAAAACGCTTTCCACTAAATTTAGATGCTAAACTTTCTTTTATTAACGTGCATTCAGCTCCAGAATCATAGCAAAAACAATATTGCGTACCTTTATGCTGTAGAACGCCCGACGGTGGTTGCACGACGCAAACATCCACGCGCCGCTCGCTTCGGATTGCGCCCGTGCTGCCGTCGCCGGCGCCGACTGCCGATCCAGTGCTCGTGCACCGAATAGCGATGTGACCCGGCTTTCCGCACTTGTAGCAAACGAAAGGTTTCGCTGCTGGTTGCTGTACTGCCTGGCTTGATGTCGTAGATCTTGCTGCTGGCAACGTAGGTCGTCCTCTAACATCTAATGGCTTGCTTCTACATTCCGATCGTTTATGACCCGTTTTTCCGCAGTTATAACACTTTAGCGAGGTTATCTTAGCTTGCTTCGAATCGGATTCACTAAACGACTCACTGGGTGTAGCAATCTTGGGTTTCAAATGAGAGTAAGCATGTAGTTCTTGCTGTAATTTTTCCCTTGAAGTAATGTCGCAGGTAAACGCAAGACGTTGTAATCGCGAGTCGAACTGTGATACATGTGTGAGAACAGTCGCGACTGCGATTTGCTCTTTGTCCACGTCCTTCCAACGATTAGTCAGGGATATCATCAATCGACTTGCATACACAGAAAGAGTTTCTTTGTCACTCGGCTTACTACCACTGAGATTAATTAAGGAACCCGCTAGTGTTTCGGTTGTTACAAATCTGGTCGTAAACAGTACCTTAAATTCGGTCCAGGTCATTCCTTGGTATGCAATCTGTGATAACCAGGTGGATGCTGCTCCTTTTAGGGCCTTGCTAATCGTCACGATAAGTTGACTTCCATGTAACGGATTTTCGGCGAAACACAAATCCACTGTCGAACACCACGATCGAGCATCAGTATCAGTCTTGTCCGGGTCAAACTCCGGTAATTCCACAAAATTAGTTGGCTTTGGTCCTTGCAGGGCTTTGATTAAAGCTTTCATATTTTCATTTTGTTTTTCAAACATAGCTCGCCAACGGTCATTTTCCGAATTCAAATTTTGCGTTTGAGCCAACACCGATCCCACTTCTGATAACGGCGGCGGTATCTCTGCCCCGTTATCATCACACATGATTCTAGGTCTCTGTGGGCTTCCTAATGGGATATGTTAGCTCAAATAATAACACGAACGCAGATTAATGATTTTACTTGCACTGATTCACAATTTTACAATAATTTGGTAAAGTAGGGAGACTCGGAATAAACGGTACGCGACAGTTTCTAGACTTCTTCACTGTTCGGCGCTCAGGAGGAAAGTGAGGCTCGTTCTTCCCGCCGCAACGTCGTAGACTCTGTCAAACGTCACCGCTTGGTGGCGCTGGCGTGCCGCTTACTTCGATCAACACTTGGTGGCGCTGGCGTCGCTACTTCCGACATACTCATTATTTGTTAGTAGGTTGCTGGTATCAAAAAAAGAAATATTTTCTTTCATTTCTTTATAGAAATCTTCGGTAAATATTAAATAAAGTAAGCTATCAGTATCTGTATAACACAATTGAGCTTGATCCTTTTATTTATCTTTAATGAATTCATAATGAAATTGATACATACGTTGTTTAGCATATGCTAAGACAGAGAATCCAATATAAATAGGTCTATCTAACATCACTTTTTCACGATTTAATTGAATAGCAATAAAGTTTTCTGAAAATTTTTGAATGCTTTTTAGATTAGGCTTTGCAATTAATTACTGTGCAGTTAGATGTTTATTTGTAACATTGCAATTATCTGTCCAACTGTTGATAAGTTTGACATCTACTTGTTTTCCTTAATTTTCTATGGTTTTTCCGAATATAGAATTATTTAGTAACTTAAAAAAATCTTTCTCAAATGTTGTTTTTGATGACTGTCTAAGAGAAGTATTTAGATCAATATAGGGTTTCAAATATTTTTCCTGTCTGAAACAAAGGATTTGATGTACTTTAGTCAATATCAAACCATGTTTAAGGCACTGTTTTAAATTTGTAAAGTGTATAACATATTCAAATTTATCGTACAGATTTGCAATTAGCTTTTTAGTCTTAGACACAGGAGGTGTTATTATTTCTACAGCAAATGGTAAATCTTGATGTAATGTATGCAAGTGATCTGGGTATGATAAATCAACTTCTAAAATATAACCATAGTCATTATCATCAGGTATATCCATAACGTTAAATTAATTTATTTCATCTGAAGATAAAAATTGGAATTCAGCTATAGGATATTTTTTTCCTCACTCTTACCGAGGTGTCGTAAAAGGCGACTAAGGTAAAGCTGCTGGCATGATCATCAGCACCCAGAGAAGGAAAACTCTGCATTTATATCAAAACCCTCGCCAACCCGTCTGCCAAGCGTGGTGAGTATGGCAATTACCCCTCATGTGATTGAGGGAGGCCTGTGCCCCAGCAGTGGGGACTTAAATGGGCTGATGATGATGATGATGATATTTTTTTTCATTGCATGACCATACAGATTATTACAATCTAAATATATCAAATAAGATTATTGTTGTGTGTTATCGTAGTCTGGTAAGTATTTATTAGATGCGGTAGCATGGCGTAACGAACACTGAGCTAGTCCACCGCGAATACCTTTTTCTAGCATTTCATACATTTCAATATCACTTATAAGTTCTAATTTAACGTTAGTATAAAAGAGCATTGCATCCCAACTTAAACCAGGTGCTGTTATGTAATAAACGGGATTTAATTTGTAATATGATAGACTTGTATTTCTAAAGTTTTCGAATATATCACATAAAAGTAAAATATCACTCTTCAAGTACAAATCCGTATATTCCCCCAGATTCGATACCTTGAAACATTGCCAAACGTGATGAGCATGTGCATAATCATTTATTCGGTTTCTGTTTGTTCGGTGTCTGGGTGTAATATATGTATTTAAGTATATATGTGTGTTCCTCTGTTGTCTGATATCTGTAACACAAGTGCTTGAGCTACTTAGTACGGAATCAGGTCAACGTATGAGATGTTGTGAGAATTAATTATTATTATTATTAATCATCATCTGAGATATTCAAACCAGTTAAAGAATTCATAAAACATGATTTGTGTGGGAGTTGTGTCTCATCAAATTTCGACCAATCATCGATGTAATCATATAATAATAATTATAATAATAGCAACCAGAAACTACAGAAGATATATCACCAAAAAAATTCAATCTGATAACTGCCGCCATTGCAATAGTGCTCCTGAAACGATCCAACATATCACAGGAAGCTGTAAATCCTTGGTACAGACAGACTACAAGCATCGCCATGACCAAGTCGCCTCTATAATACACCAGTACCTTGCCCATAAATTTAAAGTCATTCAGGAAAAACTACCATACTATAAATATACACCATCTACCATATATGAGGATCAACAATATAAATTGTATTGGGATAGAACTTTGATTACAGACAGAACCGTTCACTATAACAGACCAGATATCACTCTTCAAGACAAAGTAAATAAAACCATATATTTAATAGACATAGCAATCCCTAATAGTCACAATCTCCAACCAACTATCTCTGCAAAAATAACCAAATACCACGACCTGGCGATCCAACTAAAGAAACAATGGCATGCAGACACTGTACACATAATCCCAATAGTAATATCTTCAACTGGATTGATACCACACAGCATAAAGAAAAGCCTGGAAATACTGAATATCCCAACCAAAAATTACATATTTACTACAAAAAGCCAGCATACTCAATACATGTAGGATAACCAGAAAGTTCTTATCGTCAGGATTCACAACCCTTAACACTATGACGCTTGACTGAGGTCCGCGCCACAGGAAGTTTTACCCGCCTTTTTTTTAAGGTTGGAGAAAGATGCGAAGTCTTAAATATAATAATAATAATAAATATTTCACAACATCACATACATTGATCTGACTCCGAGATAGGTAGCTCAAGCACCTGTGTTACGGATATCAGAATCAACAGTGGGATTACAAATATATACATATAATACTTTTCTTTTGTAAATACATACTTTTAATACATAGATAACACCCAGACCAATACAAACAGTAGTGTTCATGCACACAAATGTTTGTACTGTGCGGGGATCGAACCCGCAACCCTTGCACCAGAGGCAGCGTTCACTACCACTGTTCCAAACGGGTCGTCAATATGGATAAATACCTTTTTTTCTAAGTAATTTAAATTGTTGAAAATCCTTAAAACAATAAAAAAAGGTGAATAAAGTCATTATCAGATAAACTTTTGCTTAATAAGTCAAGGCTTGTACTTAAAAATTGACAAGAATCGATGAATTTGATTTCAAAGGAACTACTGATGCTACAGTAGAATTTATAACTTTTGTAATAGAAAGATACTTTTATTTCAACTGAGGAATAATTGTAATAGGTCCATCATATTTCATTAATTCTTCGATAAACAAATGTGAGTCATATCCGGAAAGATTATGAAATACTACAGGTATGAATGAACACACTCGATGCATCAAATTACAATGAGAATGCGCGGCTCCTCTAAACAAAGATATACAGTGATCGTGGTCTCTAACTTTATCATCGAATAATAGTTCATTACATATGTGACACAGGGTAGCTTTTTGATATTGCATTTCTTGCTCGGGTGTTAAAGGTGACATAGGCTTTTTGTCCAACAAAACTTTACGTATGTGTTGAACATCGTTCATTAATGATGCGATAAAAACTTGTACACAATCGCTACCTCTATATGAAACGTATTTGTTTAAATCTGAATTATGTGAGCAGCAAATATAATACCCAAAACAAGACGGTATATGCTGCTTTAAGGTTTCAGTATTTTCAGAATTTCGGTCTCTACAATTCATTAAAAGGCATTCAAAGTCAGCATAAATAACGATTAACTTTTTAGCTGTCTTTCATAGTGCTCAAACTTTAAAATAGAGTGCTTTGGAGGTAATACTTGTAATACACCATTACATTTATGCAACTTAAATTTTTAATCAACTGTAAAATACTGTAAACATGACTCGCACATGTATATTATTCCTTTAAAATGAGTTAACTGCCGTCGTACTAAGCAAACAAGATCTTTGATTAAGCAGTAATGCCCTTTATAGTCCTTTTCCAAATACAGTAGGTTAATGTGATCTATTTGTCGATTCTTAGTCAAATATAAAGGTTCAGTTACATTACATCTGTTATCTAATCCGTAAATGTTAACACTTATTCCGGGATTATTCTTTTCAAATAATCTTATATCATCGAATGTAGGTGGGAACAGTAGTAGACATGTCCTTTATGTTTAGAACTGTGCAATAGTGTGGATATGATTTCACTCTACATACGTTATATTTAGAAGGATACAGTGCAGCAATTATACTCCATAAAAAGTGGAATACAATGATTATCTGTATTTTTAATGTTTAAACAACTTTTAGAATTTTTAATCGAAGGCGGTAGATCTATGTATGCCCTACCTTTTAAAGGACAATATTTATTAACATTGATTTCTAAATTACTAATACTTGAAATGCTCCATCCTGATTCGCAACATTGAAAATCTTGTAATTTCGTTTTCATGTGTTCTGCTAAGTTCGACAATATTTTATTCAAATTCGTGGATCTATAAACACTCTCATATTTTGTATTAAAAGACTTAAGTTGCTGCTTATTAGCCTTAGGTAATGTAAAATATGCAAACAGTTCAAAATTCAATTTTATGCAGTTATGCTTTTTTAATGACAAGTCAATTAATTGTATGATACTTTTATTATTATCGGTTAGAAACTTTTCGGGCGTGAGATACTTGACATTCTGATCAGGGTTTAAACGGTAAGTGACTATTCGTTTTTTAAAAGCAGTACTAATAACATAAATATTATCAAAAGTGGTCTTTAGTAAGCAATTCGACTTATGTAAATTAGTTCTTTCATGATATCTGTATTCATCTCTTTTTACTAATATTCGACATTTTTCACATTCAATTGTATTTTCATTTGTATAATTATTTGTATCATAATTCGTATCATTGTATCATAATTCGTATCATAATTTGTATTATCTTCACTCGCAGGTTGTATGAACGGAGCTGGGTCTGTGAAAGCTGTCGATAAAAACAAAAATTACATGTATAAGCATTTTATTAAAGATTTATGCAAAAACCTAGGAACAAAATATATTCATAGCCTAAACATAACACTTGATTGATTTTATAGTAGAATACAATAGAAAAGTAATAAAAAAAATGATTGTCCAAAAGCCTACAAAAAGAACTAAAAATTTGAATAATAATAGTAAACGTCTGAGTAGAATTTTTTTTACGAGTATCCGCTAATTATTTCAGCCCGGCAGTCCTTAAACTCTTGTCGTGTTGCCTTAATGAATTGAGTTAGATGGTCCCACGCCTCAGTACCGACATCCGATTTATTTTTTATTGTAATGATGGCATGGCGCCATCTATTCATCGGCTGTATATGATTAATTTCATCACATTTATATACTTTTAGCTCGATGTAGTGCGAGCCCTCTTTTTCCATATTAGCTTGACGCATTACACCGTAAGGAACTCGTTTGGTGAAGTAAGAACATATTGCTGATGCGGGTTTTTTACCAGGTTTCGGAGCGCACTGATCGTCGTCGCTATCACTCCCGAATATATCTTTCGCAGAGGATTTCTTCCAGGGGTCACGAGTTTCACTGCTGCACGCTTCGGAGACTTGCGAGCGAGGAACACTGCTTTTGATTTTCACTGTCTTGGCCTCCACGCTGCTGCTGGGTAGAGTCTTCTTGCTGGTTTTATGCTTTGATTCCCCGTCTTTGAAACAAAAACATTTATATAAGTGGACGTTCTTCACTAAAAACAGAAAACATTGTACATTGCTTGGTCTGTCTTCGACATACTTCAATAAACTTCTTAAGTAAGATGAAACCATGCCTCCGTATTACAATTTGTTCTATTTTTAACTGTTATGTTGGCTCGTGGTCGTTTATTAATTAATTCTGATTTATTTATCTGGTAAATCTTCAATTCAATATAATATTCTCCAACTTTTTCTTATGTACTTGACGAGAATAAGCTTTAGGATATTTTATTGTAAAATATGAAAACGTTTGACTAGAATCATTACCGAGTGGGCTGGGCTGGGTGTTTGTGACGTGGTCGCCTTCGTCCTCGCTGTCGGTACCGAACAATGGACAACATTTCATAATTTTAACTTGTCCATATTGTTTTTGTATATGAAAATAGACATAAAATGGTTGACTGGTAGAGAATGCTGTAAAGCATTAAGTCCGCCAATTGTACTTTTTTTTACTTTGTGCAATAAAGAATAAATAAATAAATAAATAAATAAAATGAACAGACCCTTATTTTTTCTTTTTTCAAAATTTTGCCATTCTCATGCATAAAATAATTATTGAAATTCTTTATATTCTAAATAGACGTAAGCGCCAAATGACGTCATCGGACGGCTGAATACAGCGATATTCCTTTGCTTATCATTGTTTTGATAAAAAAAAAGGTACTACTGTCTAAGGTAAAGAATACTAGTGTCAAAATTGTCAACGTCATTCATTCATTCAACGTTGACAAGTTGTCTTTTTTTTACAGTTGCATGTCATGTCGTAAATTTGGCATTGGCATTTCGTAAATTTGAAACCATAATGTGCTAAGCAAAGAAATATTTTACATTCTGCCGTCCGATGACGTCATCTAACGTTTTTAATTTTTTTCTCAGAAAATAAGCTATATAAAAAATAAATAAATATATATTCGAGAAGCGGAAAAGTAAATAAAGAATTGGTATTTTTTGTTTCATAGCTCAGCAATTTTGAAATGTTGTCCATTCATAGCTCGTGTACTTGGATGGAGCCTGCGCTGGCGCGATCTTCTCATGCCTGTGTTAGATTTGTTTATATATTTGTTAGATACTAGTGTATGTAAGGATAGGTTTTCAGCAAAAAAGCTTCATTTGTGAATATGCCTATGTAAACTTATATTAAACATCTATGTATTTAAGATAGATCTGCCTATTAGGGTGTAGTAGTGTACTATTTGTTTCTCATACAAGTGATATATTAGGTATGTACCTACCTAGATGGATGTTAGAGGTCATTTAATAGGATCGAGGAAACACATACCAATCTATTTTAAGCTTCTTGAAACAATGATTCATAATAACTTATTACTTAATAGTCTGGAGATGGCTACCACCGCGTGTGGGACACTTTGCAGGAGATGGGTCTGTTTGGGAGTTGTTCTGACTATCGCAACGTTCTCGAACGTCTGTCCCTGGGCTTCGTGGATTGTCAGAGTGCGCGATCCTTCGTCTGATCCGTACCCCTGGCTGATTAAGAGAGCTTTCTCGGCCTGGGTGTGAACGAGATACAAGGTTCTTTCGGACTTGGGTATCTGCGCATCTGAAAATCGTTTCAGCTGTAGGGACTTAGTTCGGGTGTTAGCCGAGTATATGCCACTGTAGATTTCTTTAAGGGCATACGCTACGTCTTGTGGGTTGCGATAAGTGCACAACAACTCCTTTGTGATGTTGGTGATTTTGTTTGGTCTGTTGTAGTGTAGGGGAAAGAGATTGCAACGGTCAATATAAGGGAGTTAGTTGTTGTCACCCAGCAGCGTGACCTTGCAGGCTTTTACTATTTGGATGGCCAGGACTATGGATCCGAAATGGTTCATAAGGGCTTCGTCCACCACTAGGTGTGTACACGATTCACCCTTACTCATACCATTTACAAGTAGGGATGCCATGGTCCTCACTCTTTTCTTCGCTTTATCTCCAATTCGTTATTCCAGCTTCTCTCTGAGGTCATTTGCTGCCTCTGTGGTGGTGGTGACAATCATGTCCTCTTCGACGTTTATTTGGGACATGACCCATGTCGTCTTGCCGCACCCTGGGACTCCGTTGACCCAATCAATGGCAGGTTTTATCCAGTGCTCCGGTTTTCTGCCTTCAGACAAATCCCCAGAAATAGTGTTGGCCATTTCCAAAATTTTGTCGTCAAGCATCACCTTGGTGCACTTAGCTACCACTACTAAAGGGTCTCCGGCAGGTGTTCTAAAAGTAATCTTCCCATCCTCTTCCTTTTGGTTTTCGTCCAGATTCACGAAACCATACGACTTGCTGTAGCCTGCCATATAGGACCCCGACATCTCTCCCAGTAGGACTGTAGAGGTGTCGTTGTCGTATATAGCTTCCTCAGCTTCCCTCAGTTTGATTTGCAACATTCTGCCGTTTAGGCCGACTAAACCTCTCCCGTAGGTCGTGATGATCTCTTTGCAGATATCCTTATTGACTTTCCGGGTGGCTCTAGTGACTGCTACAAATTTTATGAAGGCATTGAGCATGTGGTCTTCTGGTTCTACCGCAGGTCGGAGTTCGGGTGCTGTCACTTGTCCCATGTCTGCTCGGGTGCGGTCTTTCGGTGTTGATGGCTCTGGTCCCAACTTTTTTGTGGGGGTCGCCATATTTTCAATCGCAGATTGGAGCGCTGCAATCTCTCTCATCCGTCGCAGCCTTTTCGCTACCACTTCTGGGATTGAACTTATTGCTCTGCTTAGTGTGGAGAGTGCGGATTCCTTTTTTCTCTCCTTTAGGATGTCGCTCTCTTTTGTGCTCGCATCCTGTGAAGCCTCAGCTCTTTCCTGGACAATCCTGCGCTCGGACCCGCTGATGTCTGTGCCGACTATCGGATGGTCCCAGCAGTCGGTGGGACGTTCTTCAGGATTTGGCTCTTGAGGTCGCTGTCTAAGATAACTGAGGTTTTGGCCTCTATCCTCGTAGACAATGACTTCATGATGCTTTGAGGCTGCCAGGGCTCCAAGATAATCCTCGGTCATGCCCTTTTCGAGGCTCACGACCATGGCGTCGACACTAATTGTTTTTGAGGGAGCGCGTTCGCTTGTGCCCCTCTTGCCTATCTTTGCCAGCACCTTGCAGGCTTGTTGAAATTCCGTGGTATCAAGTTCTCTGCAGAAGAGTGCGATGGTCTTGTTTTTCCTTCGCACTATCCTGCAGGTCTGCTTTTCCACGGATACCACTTGCAGTTCATTGAACGCTCTACGTTTCATGGTGGTTTTGAAGGTGCTGCCATTGAGAAGCGAGGCTAGGCCCGGCGAGATGCTCACAGTGTTTTTCGCCATAGCCGTGCAGAACGCGATGCCCACTCTTTCGGAATTTGCTTCCATGAAGAGGGCGACACCTCGCAGACGCAAACTGGGCTTTCCTGTCTCCCCCGATTGCAGTAGATTAAAGGGGCGGTGTGTGATTGTTAGGTGTTGCTGTATTTGTGTAATTTGTGTGTTGGTTGTCGGTGTTGAATGGGTTGTTGTTGTCTGTGCTATTGTAGGGTTAGCCGTAGTTCGTGTGAGAGTCGGGTTGGTTGTAGTCCGTGTGAGAGTCTGGTTGGTGACCGGAGTCGTTCCCAGAGTGCTGTTGCGTTTTGTGGTTATCGAGGCAATTATATCTATGTATTGTAGGAATTTCTGCCTCGTGTCCGCCCCGGCTAATAGGTCTGGCAGCTGGTCTTTTGTAAGCTCCGTTACAGTGCTGCGCACATAAATCCTGGAGAATTGGACACTGATGAATCACTAGACACACGTTTTGGGGGGATTTGGAGCACTTTTCTATTTTTACAGAATTTTTTCGCGGAGCGATATGATGTTAAGACCGCTTTTGTAATAGCAATATAATAATTCAAACATCCTCTAAACATTTAGTACTCTCAGTTGTACAAGGAAACAGAAATCTTACAAAACACAGTGAAATGTACTATAGGCTACCTCTTCTAATTAATATTTAGGTGAAAGACATTTGCCAAATGAGGTACCTATATGGTTGATGTACTTATCAACTACAATTTTTAATTACCAAAAAAGCTTTCTACAATAAAACAAATAACCTTTTAAACCGTTTTCTTTGCTTTGAAGTGTACATGACGTATTCTTCATTGCGGATGGCTTCTATGTACACTATCCTAAATAGTAAATATCTGATTGTCACAATATTGTGGCGGTTTGCTGCTAAGGGGAAGATTAACATGAATAAGGTAACAACAAATCGTCAACAATACATTTATTTTATTTTTTGAGACTTATTGCAAGGGGGGGAGGGTAAACATGAAGCCCTTATGCCGTGATTCTTTGACCCGGGGTAAAACGGTACTATCCTGGTTGGGATCCGTTGGCCGACGGTGGCCGGGGTGTAGGCGGTGGTAGGTGGTCCTGGTACTCGTCTGTCTAGGAGCTTCTTCAACGGCCGAAGAGAGATAATATAATTTCGATGTTTCTCTTTTGAAATTCAAAAAAAATCAAAATTCAAAAGCACTTTATTTGCATAGGCTTATATACAGCTCTTACAAATTGTCATACATGAAAAAAATATACATTATAGCTATGTATATTATACATGTAATTAAACATATATGTCGATACCAAAAATATACTAAGAAATTAATAAATATAATGTGATTCTAACACTCTTTTTAATCACCAAATTTTTTTTAAGTACAGTATCATGGGTGTAGGCGAACAGTTTATCATTTCCACAAATTCTTGTCATTTAAGTAATCATTAACTGAATAACCTCTCGTACGTGGAATACTGCCAACTGTCAAATTTCATTTTTTGACGTGTCGTGGGTCCCGCTCAGGGACGCTCCACGGACAGGGGTAATTTTGTGGCAGAGGTTTAGAAAAACCCAATTTTCGCCGAATCTGCTTGATTATATGTATTATTAACAATATTTTTGTTGATAAAACATATTTCTTCAAGTAATTACTCACACTTCACCTGATTTTGAATTGAATTGGAACTGTACTCTGAGAAAATATATGGGTTACTTACAAGTTCGACTTATATTTGCTGATTAATAAAAAAATAAAAGACTGATGTTTCATATATTGATTTATTTTCATAATTTATTATATATATTTTAAAATAAATACGACAAAGAAGATGTTTCAATACATTTTTTTATACTACTAGTGTTTTTAAACTTTGGTTTCAAAAAAGACCTACTTCAAAAGTCTCTTAAGTGGGTCTCATATTATACTAGATATTATTACATTATTTACATCAGAGACAAAGTGTTTTTTGTTTCCAATAATTTCATTATGTTTCCAAACTAGTGTAAATAATAACACATAGTTACAAACAACATATTTTAAGTATGAAGGGATCAAAAATGAGTCTCAAAATTGGTCCATAGAACACTGTGTCAATAAAACTAATATTTTGCAGAACATTTAGATACAACCACGATAATAATATCATTTTTAGAATTTTCATTAAACTAAAGATTGATTACATTAAAAAAAACGACTTGTTTCATAGAAAATTATCAAAAGGTAAGGTCATAAACATAGTGACCAATTCACATTTCTGATCCATGATGGCTACATAGTATGGATAAGACTTATTCAAATAAAATAAAATTATGTCATTACTAACTATAATTCGTGGTTTTTTGTTTAACGTTTTTGTTAGTGAGTAAAAAAAAGGTTATTTTAGGAATTTATTATTTTGTCTTTTTTTTCATTTTTCGGTAAGTAACTCTTATTATCGACTTTATTTACATCATGTATTTCGATACCGACCGGATAAAAGGTCACTTATCGTTAGCGGTTTAGTAAAGGGTTCAGTCCAGTTGTCTACGAATTTGAAGTTGTCCACTCTGCCATGCCTCTGATGCCTCTGAAAAATGATACATAGTCAATTAATATCACATCAGTCTAATAATTTTGAATACGGCACCGAATCCAATAGCAGAACTGTTATGATAGTGTATCAAAACGCAGTTTTTATGTTGGCAATACTAATTGTATGTTGGTACTACCTTTAAAAATAAAGTCAGTCGTTACTCAGCTTCATAGCACGTCGTTTTATTTAATAGGTTATGTGCCCAGTAAAACGCGTTAAATTGTGAACAGTAAAAGTGATCAGTTATTCGGCCCGAATTGTGTATTTTGAGTCAGTGTGTCGCGCTACAGTTTAATTTCATGAAAATGAGTAGTTCGAACTATCTCCTCAACGTGCCTAAGTTGAAGGGACGTGAAAATTACACAGAATGGACGTTCGCAGCGGAAAACTTCCTTGTGCTCGAAGAAATGAGGCATTGCATCGAGCCAGTAGCAGGAATTGCAGTAACAGCCGCAGATGATGCGAAAACGAAAGCGAAACTGATCATGACAATCGACTCATCGTTATATGTGCATATCAAAAACGTTACTACGACTAGACAATTGTGGCAAAAGCTAAAAGAACTATTCGAGACGATTCAGGATTTTCTAGAAGAATCAGCTTATTGCGCCATTTGATATCAATTCGTTTAGAGAGTTGCAGCTCGATGACGTCGTACGTAACAGAAATTATTGAAACTGGACAGAAACTAAGCGGTACTGGTTTCAATATTGATGACTGTTGGATTGGATGTTTACTACTTGCTGGATTGAGTGAAAAATATTCGCCCATGATAATGGCGATCGAGCACTCTGGCATTCCTATCACATCAGACGCCATTAAGGTAAAATTATTAGACATGGAAACCGACACCGGAAATCATGAGGTGAACGGTGCTTTTGCAAGTTCGTACTTGCAGAAGGGGCAACATCATAAAAATAAAAAGTCTATGCAGTCTATGGCAACAAACCAAGATGGCGCATCGAAGAAAACAAATGTCAGATGTTATAAGTGTAAACAGCCGGGACATTACAAGAACCAATGCACAAATAATGAAAACAATCAGTCTAATTTTACAAAGAATGCAAGAAAACAAACAAACGCATTTAGTGCTGTTTTCCTTAGTGGTGATTTTAATAAATCTGAGTGGTATATTGACTCAGGAGCCAGTTCTCATTTAACTGCAATGGAAAGTTGGATTATGAATAAACGAAGTATACAAGAAAAGGAAATTATCGTCGCAAATAGCAACAAGTTGAAAGTTTCTTGCAAAGGAGATGTTAAAATTGTTACAAAGACTGATGCATGTGAATTCGATGTACCTGTCAAGGACGTGCTCTGTGTTCCAGAATTGACGACAAACTTGTTGTCTGTCAGCCAGTTGATTAAGAACAACAATCAAGTTTCATTTAGTGAAAATGGCTGCAGTGTTTACAACAAGGATGGACAGTTGGTAGCTCAAGCTGTTTTAACCAACGGAGTGTACAAGCTGATGATGCCTGAAAATGTTTTAGCAGCATGTGGTGCAGTGTCAAGCGAGTTATGGCACCGCAGATTGGGTCATGTTAATAGCCAATATTTGAACCAGATGACATCTGCTGTGGAAGGCATCAAG
>JADPWL010003036.1:0-40001 GCA_019059595.1 Marasmia exigua | reverse complement strand
TCCATGGTGTTTACGTCTCCTTTTATTGCAATGTTTACATACATTAACACGGTGCTTCGAACGTTTTAATGAACGGGTGGACGAGCCGTCCGTTTCCATTCCCGACTCATTAGAAATAATAACAAACCGGCCTGCCGGGGGAACAATGTCCCCCGGAGGCGGGTCCTCCATGGTTGAAAAAATATAAAAGTAAAAACTTGCCTAATCCAGGGTAATATGACACTATCTACAATACTTAATAAACTAATTACAAATATAATACAAAAAATACTACTGAACTGATCACTTTTACGGTTAAATCAATTAAAATTCCTATAAGAAAATTAAAACCCGCCCGAACAAGTCGAACGTTTCCCGCGCTTTTTTCAAAAAAAAAAAAAAAAATGTTTCAACTCGAAATACGTAATTTACTGTGTAAAATAATTACATCTTGTATACTTTTTGATAGTTGGCAACAGTTGTGTACATCATTTTTTTACTTTTGTTTTTTGTTTTTGTGGGTAGTTACAATAAAAGCAAGGCTTTTAAGTTGTTTCTCTGATCGATTCGGGACCTATATTCTATAAATTACTTAGAATTTAGCTTAACCTAAAACTCTAAGTAATACTATCGAAGAATAAGGAACTATCGATAGTCTCGATACTATCGATAGTTTACTAGCCATGAACAACGATACTATCGATACTATTGATAGTCAATCTGTAACGCAGGTTTTATAGACAGTTGCAAGCCACTTTTTAAAAAACTTAACATTCTTCCTTTGCCCTGTCAGTACATCAAAGAAGTATGCTGCTTTGTAAAATCATACCCACATTATTACAAAAAATATACAGAAGTCACAAAAAGAAATGTTCGAGATAAATATCATCATTTATTACATAAACCACCATCACACACCTACATATACAAACAGAACATATATAACATGTCAATAGCAATTTATAACAAACTACCCCTACACATTAGAATACTAGAAGGTAAGTCCTTCAAAACTAAACTTACATCATAGTTAGCTCTAAAATGTTTCTATAGTATTAGGGAATACTTTGAAAATGAGAATTTTTGAGAAACATACTTAATGACAATGTTACTTTTAAAGTGACTCTTTCCTTTTATTTTGTTAAATATTAGGTATTTTTGTTGATGTGGTAATATTATACTTATTATTATTATTTGCACGCCTGCTGGCAGGCTGGATACCATGACTACGATACCATTTGTAAGACCATGTATCAATGTGTATTTTGGCAAATAAATAAATGTTTATGTTTATGTTTAGTTTGCTCATATCTAGCCATAATACTATCGATAGTATTGCAAGTCATCAATAGTATTACACTAATTGGCTATCGATACTATCGGTAGTATCCATAGTCCTATCGATATCCTACCTGATTTTCGAGGTCCACTATCGATAGTTCGGCATCACTAGAGCTGACCAAAAAATAAAAAACCAAGACCCCAATTCTGGGGATATCGATATGAAAAAAACATGGCGGATATCACCTGAAAACCATACAAAAGGACAACATTTCAAAATTGCTAAGCTCTGAAACAAAAAATACCAATTCTTTGTTTACTTTTCCGCTGCTTGAATATATATTTATTAATTTTTTATATTGCTTATTTACTGAGAAAAAAATTAAAAACTAAAAAACGTAAGATGACGTCATCGGACGGCAGAATGTAAAATATTTCTTTGCTTAGCACATTATAGTTTTAAATTTACGAAATGCCAAACCCATGACATGTAACTGTCAAAAAAAAAGACAACTTGTCAACGTTGAATGTATGAATGACGTTGACAATGTTGACACTAGTATTATTTACCTTTGACAGTAGTACCTTTTTTTTATTAAAACAATGATAAGCAAAGGAATATCGCTGTATTCAGCCGTCCGATGACGTCATTTGGCGCTTACGTCTATTTAGAATAAAAAGAATTTCAATAATTATTTTATGCATGAAAATGGACAAATTTTGAAAAAAGAAAAAATATGGGTCTGTTCATTTTATGTCTATTTTCATATAAAAAAACAATGTTAAAAATATGAAATGTTGTCCATTCTCGTGCTCGTGATATTTATTTTCATACGACATATATCACCAAAACACAGTTTTTTTGTATGGTTTTCTGGTGATATCCGCCATGTTTTTTCATATCGAAAATCCCCAGAATTGGGCTCCTGTGTTTTAGTGAGATATGTCGTATGAAAATAAATATCACGAGCACGAGAATTGGGCTCCAAATGTTAACTTTGTCATTGTGACATTGACATTTAGAATGTATATTGTCTTCTTTGAGTTTATCTCAAAGAATGGACAACATTTCAAAATTGCTAAGCTCTGAAACAAAAAATACCAATTCTTTGTTTACTTTTCCGCTGCTCGAATATATATTTATTCATTTTTTATATTGCTTATTTACTGAGAAAAAAATTAAAAACTAAAAAACGTAAGATGACGTCATCGGACGGCAGAATGTAAAATATTTCTTTGCTTAGCACATTATAGTTTTAAATTTACGAAATGCCAAACCCACGACATGTAACTGTCAAAAAAAAAGACAACTTGTCAACGTTGAATGTATGAATGACGTTGACAATGTTGACACTACTTACTACTAGTAGTAATATTTACCTTTGACAGTAGTACCTTTTTTTTATTAAAACAATGATAAGCAAAGGAATATCGCTGTATTCAGCCGTCCGATGACGTCATTTGGCGCTTACGTCTATTTAGAATAAAAAGAATTTCAATAATTATTTTATGCATGAAAATGGACAAATTTTGAAAAAAGAAAAAATATGGGTCTGTTAATTTTATGTCTACTTTCATATAAAAAAATAATATGGACATGTTAAAAATATGAAATGTTGTCCATTGTCTTACGTCAACTTTTTTCCAAGCCAAGGAGCCCAATTCTCGAGCTCGTGACATTTATCATCATACGACATATATCAACAAAACATGGCGGATATCGTATGAAAACGTTTTTGCTTATTCTCGCGATGTAGAATGGTTTTCGTGCGACACGTATCGTATGGTCTTTACCATAGGATATGAAGTATCACGGTGATTTTGGTGATATTTCTCCAATGACGTTTGAGTCGTTTCGCGTTTTGTTGTTTATTGACGTTTGGTTGTTCAAATCACATAACAAGTTTAAATTAACTGCTTAAATATTAAATTTTCGTACGACATTGGAAAAGTGACATTACAATAAAATACGACATTTTATCGCACGTCCCGAGAATTGGGCTCATGGTTCCATTCTATTCCCTGCCCTATTCAAAGCTTTGAGAAGAGAATCAAAGCCTTTCACAGACCAATATGACACGACCTTTTTAGACCATTCCAAAGAGTATATTTCTAAAGGTGTCATCAAAAATGATATAAAAAATGTCATAGAGACGTACGTAAAATTTTTAGTAAGGCGTAGTTTTTGCGTGTTTATTTTTAAATTATTATTAATAATATGGCCGTATTTGATGTTTACGATCCTTTACGGGGAATAACACCGCGTTTTTCGGAAGATCAATTAAATGATATTATAGAGTGGTTTGATGGCGTCGCTAAACCACTCTTATCTATAAATGACGGAGAACCTATAAATGTAATAACCATTGACAACTTAACTGACTTTTTGAAACTGAAGAAGTATTGTATCTTGAACTTTTCCTTCAATTAAGATCTTTAATATTTTATTTGAGACAATTGATTAAACTTTTTCGGTTGTTTTAGGTTCCATAGACGACATTTTCACTATCCCAGCTACGCAGAAATCATGACCGAAGCAGAGAAATTGAAGGCAGGAGTATTGCGGGTTCTGACAAAGGAACAAGTACTTTACATGCTCAACAAATGGGTGTTGGAAACTACCTTAAAACATGAATTAACGCTGGCTTTCAAAGTACTTATGTTCTATGTCCATAATAATAACACTCGGGTAACAGGTCTGAAACTGCGTTGACGGGCGCCCCGCGCCATTAGCCCACTACGGGTGCAAAATAAAAGTTACTCAATGACATTGGATGCAATTGTCATGCATTGAGCACGCCCGCGGAGTCACGACTCTCTTCGTCACCGAGACCCGACTAAGCAGCCCCCCGTTAAATTTTAACAATATTCGTCTACTTGTAGCATCTAAGTCGGGATATTGGGATTGAATCCCGATCGATCGTAGCCGAAACAATGTGATCTGGTAGAGAACCAAGTTCTACGACGTAGCTCGCAGGATTATTTTTCTTTCAGGGCTTGATGTGAAAAAAATTATCTTGTGTGCGTTTCCCTTTTCTAGGTACTACACTCCTAGCCAAAATAACAGTATTCATTTGTTGAATACATTATTATATAACTTGACATATAGTCATAGTGACAAGTTTGTGTTTTTTGACACAAATAAATTTATTGATAATAAGTTTATTCTGACTGGCAAAACTTTTTATTTGCCAAATAAAATTAAAAATGAATTAGCTACTCTGTTAGCGTTTAATATTAAAAACCTGGTTACTCAGAGTTTGGAAGTGATTCCAAGTAATTTAAATTACAATATGAGACAATAGAGGAATCCTCTAGCAAATCAATAACAAAAGGAAACCCTAGTCATCTGAACCTTATACATCAGAATATCCAGGGTTTGTCTGGCAAAGAACTAGAATTAGAGTTATTTTTAAATAAAATGAATATCCATATTTTATGTATTACAGAACACTGGTTAAGACAGCATGAATTAATTGTCAATATAGATAACTATAGCGTCAGTAGTTCGTTCACGAGAAAGTTGGCAATCAGAGGCGGGTCAATTATTTTATTGAATAATACAATTAAATTTAAAGAACGTAAAGATATTGTCTCACTCTCAGTTGAGCGAACTATTGAGTTAGCGTGTGCAGAGCTGGAGCGGCATGTCATTGTCTGTGTGTATAGGCCCCCAAATGGGAATTTTACCATGTTTGAATCCATTATGGAAGAAGTTTTGAGCAAAATGTGTTCATCTAATAAAAAAGTAGTTGTTTGTGGAGATTTTAATATCAACATTTTAGATAACTCACAGAACTCTGTTAGGTTTCTGAATCTCTTTAAATCATTTAATTTACATCATCTTTTCAACGAACCCACGCGAGTCACACCCACCTCAGCTACTTGTTTAGATAACATATTTTGTAACTGTGAAGTTATGGACAAGTCCATAATAAATTTTATCAATTCTGACCATAGTGGTCAAATGACTGTGTTTGAGCACCGTCATGCCCCTTCTTCATATAGTTTTGTATGTAGACCAATCACTGAAAACCGTATAAACAAATTTAAAGAAACTATCTCACAAAAGTTGTCTACATTGTCCTATAATGAAGGAAATGTAAACCAACATTATGATAAATTATTTAATGTCGTTGAAAAAGAATTTAATGGTATCTTTACCAAAAGAACCATTATAACAAATACCTCTAAAACCAAATTCAGTGACTGGGCCACTACAGGTATTTATAAAAGTAGAAAGAGGTTATTTGAATTGTATGATATTAAGGCCTACTCTAATGACCCAACGACATTAGAATATGTTATGAAATATTCAAAGCTATTTAAAAAAGTATGCGCAGTGGCCAAATCAAATTACTTTAAAAATAAGATTATGAAAGCTAGTAATAAAAGTAAAGTTACATGGAAAATTATAAATAAAGAGACTTGCAAAAACAAAACACAACACAGCAAGCTCTCTCTTAAAATTGATGGCAAATCTATTGATACAGACTCTGAAGTGGCAAACACATTTGAGTCATTCTTTTCAAACATTCCAGTCACTACCACTAAAACATTAAATTCGAGCCCGCATCTCGCTGCTTCTCTCATCAAGTCGCATGTAGATGAGTGCACCACATCTTTTAGATTTAGTCATGTAAACTCAGATATTATTCTTAAAACATTAAAAGATTTAAATATTAAAAAGACTGAGGATGCATGGGGAATTTCGATAGATATAATAAAAAATATAATACACTCTATCGCACCCCACTTAGCTATAATATTTAACGAATGTGTTGACGAGGGTCAATTTCCAAATAAGATGAAAATTAGTAAAATCATACCTTTATTCAAATCTGGAGAAAGGAGTGACCCGTCTAACTTTAGGCCAATATCCATATTGCCAGCACTCAGTAAAATATTCGAAAAAATTATATTTACTCAACTTTTATCTCATTTTAATATTAATAAATTACTGCATGAAAAACAGTTTGGATTTACTAAAGGAAAATCCACTACTGATGCAGGAGTGGCTCTTATCAAACATGTTTTTGATGCGTGGGAGAAAAAGCAGGATGCAATAGGTGTTTTCTGTGAATTGTCGAAAGCATTTGATTGCGTTAATCATGAAACACTATTGATGAAGTTACGGCATTACGGTGTATTGAATAACGCACTTGATATGATTCAATCTTATTTGTCTGATAGGATTCAAAGGGTTAATGTTAATGGAATCGACTCTTCTGGCGCTCCTCTATTAATGGGAGTGCCCCAAGGCTCAATATTGGGGCCTTTGTTGTTCTTAATATACGTAAATGACCTTCCATACTTTACGAAAGATCTATGTGAGATAGTGTTATTTGCTGACGACACTTCCTTGATTTTTAAGGTTGATAGATATAAAAAATCAATTGACGACGTAAATGATACTCTCTCACAGGTATTGCACTGGTTTACGACCAACAATTTACTTCTTAACTCAAAAAAAACTAAATGTGTAAAATTCACCATGCCAAATGTAAGGCAGGTCGATACAAGTATTAAGATGAACAATGAATCTATTCAAATCATTAATTCCACCGTTTTTCTCGGTATAACTATAGATGCGAAATTGCAGTGGAGTCCCCATATTGCTGCCTTGGCAGGAAGACTAAGTTCCGCTGCATATGCAATAAGAAAAATTAGGCGTCTGACTGATATCGAAACGGCAAGACTGGTCTATTTCAGCTATTTCCACAGTGTGATGTCATATGGTCTACTGTTGTGGGGGTCTGCTGCTGACATACAAACTATTTTTGTATTACAGAAAAGGGCCATCCGCGCTATATACAGCCTTAGATCACGTGACTCACTTAGGGAAATATTTAAAGAAATAAATATTTTAACCGTGGCTTCCCAATTTATCCTCGACTGCATTATGTATGTACGTAAGAACTTGCACACTTTTCCAAAAAAGTCCGATAGTCATAGTCTTAACACCAGAAATAAACATAGGCTTGCCGTCCCGGTCCTCAGACTTCATAAAATCGGTAATTCGTTTGTTGGCTTAAGTATTAAGATATTTAATAAGCTACCACAAAATGTCATTAACCTATCACTGGATAAGTTTAAGTCCCATATTAAAACCTGCCTAATGAAGAAAGGTTACTATAGTGTACAAGACTATTTAAATGATAAGGATTCTTGGTCATGTTAATTCATTAATCTTTTGAGTTGTTTTTCATAGTAGTCTATTAACTATCATAATTGTATTTTTTCTCTCTTCTCAATTGAAACTCTGTAACATCATCAATATTTGAAAAGAGTAACTACTGAGTTTCTTGCTGGTGTCTTCTCAGTAGAAATCGACATTCCGAACCAGCGGTAGATAATATGTACTATTTTGACATTCATAAGTGTTCTGTGTGGACCTAAATTGAATAAAGAATTTTTTATCTTTATCTTTATCTTATCTTTCGTTGTAAAATATCCACTAGAAACGCATCAACAATGCGCGATTAGCGTTTCTATCGCGACTGTTGGCCGTTTACGCGATTTTGGCAGTACAGCTCCGCGTTTTATGGATCAATATGGATCTACAAGCTATGTTCATATAGCGTCGGGTTGAAGCGTCACCGCATCGCCAAATGGAGGGTAAATCCGGTATTCAAGACCACTGGATGAAGAGTGTGATGGACCCAACTGGAAGCGACAAATCATCAGTTAAACGTGAAAAAATGGGCGAAGCGTATCCCGGTGCGGAAACCGTGACATACGAGTTAAAACAGCAACAGAATGAGCCGATCTATAGATGCGATGTTTGTGACCTAACGTTTGAAGGTATGGAGTATTTAATGTTGCATAAAAAGTTCCATGGGAACGACAAAGATGCCCCTATCATGGAGCCTGAGCCGCCGGCCGCGAAGGAAGGTCCGAAAAAGCGTCGCAAATTCAAATGCGACCAATGTGACGTGAAAGTGAACTCACAGTATCACTTGGACATACATAGGAGTAAGCATGAAGGTGCATCGTCTAAGAAGTATCTATGCGAGGTGTGCGACAGAAGTTTTGTAGCCGCTCAGTTCCTAAAAAGCCACATGCAGACGCACTCTGCGACAAGCACGATAAACTGTGAGATTTGCAACAAAAGTTTCACAGGACAAGCGTATCTAAAGCTACATATGCAGCTACATAACGATATAAAGAAATTCAAGTGTTCTAAATGTGACGAAATGTTCCCCACTAAAAATTGCCTTAAAATTCACATGAAGAAGCCGTCATCTTCAGCAATAACAGACATAAAGGAAAGTAAAAATTTGTATTGTTATGGCTGTGGTGAAATAGGAATAATAAGAGCAAGATGTCCAAATTGTAGTAGTTATAAGTACAATAAGTTTTATGCGTGTGAGACCACCAATGTTAATATGCAGGGGGAGTCAACTGTATGTAACAATAGGGGTTACACTAATGGTAATAAGAGACCAATATTAAATATCGAAATATTAGGTGGGAAAGGTATTGCATTAGTGGATTCAGCCGCTAAAGGCTGTGTAGCTAGCCAATCAATGTATAATTTTTTAATAAAAAGTGGTCAATGTTTTGATAAGCAAATTAGAGATGTGAAGCTTGCAGATGGTTTATCTAGGAAAATGGAGGTTTTAGTTACCTCAGTGAATGTGAAAATGTTACATAAAATAATTGAAACTGAATTTATTGTTTTTCCAGATGCTTGTAACAATCAATCTTTATTAGGGATAGATTTTTTGAACAAAGCCAAATTAGTTTTTGATTTTGGTAAATCATTATGGTACTTTTCGGACACGAAGCACCGGAAGTACAGGTTGTTTTATGAGGATTTAGAACAAGGTTATAATGAGGTACAGTCAACACCAAAAAACTGTGATAATGATAGTATGTCACTTAATGATTTAATAAACTCTTTCAGTGATGTGTTCCGAGAGACTGGTGAAGCCACGCAGTATGCAGAGCATTTCATTGATACCGGCGAACACGCGCCAGTTGCTGTTCCGCCGTACCGCATGACACCAGCGCGCGCAGAGGTTATGCAGCGCGAGGTAGAGAAGATGCTTGCTGAGGATATCATTGAGGAGTGTGAGTCAGCATGGTCAGCACCAGCACTATTAGTGCCTAAACGTGATGGAAGTTTTCGTTTTTGCGTCGATTACCGTAAGTTGAACAGTATTACTAAAACAGATACTTATCCAATGCCGAAGATTGATGAGCTGTTACAAAGGACAAAACAGGGTTGTGTTATGAGTACTTTAGACTTAAAATCTGGGTACTGGCAAGTTGCCGTTAACCGTGATAAAGATAAGACTGCCTTCTCGACACCGTCAGGCACTTATCGCTTCAAACGCATGCCATTTGGGTTAAAGAATGGACCAGCTACATTTCAGCGTTTAATTGATCGTCTTTGCTCATGCCCGAAGTTGCAGAATATTACTATTTTAGCTTTTTTGGATGATCTTTGCATAATATCGGCTGATATGGAATGCCACATAAAGGATTTGCACGCTGTATTTGAAAGACTGCACGAATTTAAATTAAGGGTGAATCGGGATAAGTGTGTTTTTGCACGAGACACTGTCAAATATTTAGGTCACGTGATATCTAAAGATGGTATATCACCTGATGAAGAAAAAGTGAAAGCTGTATTAGATATGAAGAAGCCGTCATCACTTAAACATCTAAGAACCTTCTTACAGACTGCTTCTTGGTTTAGGAAGTTTATACCTGGATTTTCTAAAATTTCAGAACCTCTGTCAAAATTGACTAGGAAACATGAGCCATGGAGATGGGAGACAGAGCAAGATCAAGCCTTCGAGGAGCTAAAAAGGTTGCTGACGTCACCACCCATCCTCATCCAACCTGACTACACCAAACCGTTTGTGCTCAGAACTGATGCCAGTAACTACGCTCTGGGTGCAGTACTTCTACAAGGAGAAGGTAATGATGAAAGGCCTATTGAATATGCGAGCCGATTGCTCAATCAAGCAGAAAGAAATTATTCAACAACAGAGAGGGAAGCCTTAGCCATAGTCTGGGCTGTGGAACGTTTTCGTTCTTATATTGATGGTCATAAGGTTGTCGTAGGTACCGACCACCAGCCGTTGAAGTGGCTAATGACTGTAAAATCACCATCAGGCAGATTGGTAAGATGGGCACTGAAATTACAAGCATTTGATTTGCATTATGAGTATACACCAGGGAAGGTAAATATAATAGCAGATACCCTGAGCCGTCCCAACTGCGATGAGAACTCCGCAGAAGCATGTGGGATATGTTCAGTAACGATTGACTTACCTGCGAAGAGACCCTCCGAGTTAAGATCAGGTCAGCTTGCAGACCCTGAACTTGCTAAGATAATTAAGAATCTGGAAAGTGAAGAGGAAATTGATGTTCATCGTTGGACGGGAAGAGGTTATATTATGGAGCAAGGAGTGCTCTATCGCTATAATCCGGATGCGGATACAGAAGAACCGCAATTAGTTATACCTGTGGATCAAAGAGAAGAAGTATTAAAAGAATGTCATGACTCTCCTCTGGCAGGTCACCAAGGGATCGAGAGGACATATCAAAGAGTTGCTCAAAAGTTTTATTTTCCAGGGATGCGTCGTGCCATTGTCGAGTATGTCAGAACGTGTACATCGTGTCAGCGCTACAAGGCTGCCAACGACAAGCCACCAGGGTTGTTGCAGACGCCGATCCTGAATCAGAGAAATGAGGTTATTGCTATAGATTTATTCGGACCCTTACCTCCAGGTGATAAGGATGAAAAATGGATTTTATTGGTCAAGGACACCGCAACTAGATGGGTCGAGTTATATCCGCTTCGAGAAGCGACAGCTGAGGCGTGCGCGCGTACACTCATAGAGGAATATTTTCTACGTTTTGGTCTACCGCGTCGCATTATTTCAGATAATGGTGTACAATTTATTTCAGCTGTAATGCAACAGTGTATGTTCGTGTTAGATGTGAAGCAGGAATTGTTACCGCTGTATCATCCTGAGGGGAACCCTGCGGAAAGAAAGAATAGAGATTTAAAAGTACAGTTATCACAATTAGTAGGTAATAAACATAATTCTTGGCCTATATACTTACCGTCTATACGTTTTTCGTTAAATTCTGCACGTTGTCAAACTACAGGAGTTTCGCCAGCGTACTTGATGTTTGCCAGAGAGCTGAGATCGCCTTTAGAAGTAAGAAATGATCCTCGTTTGGTTTTGGAGAAAGAAAATTTCGTTCCACAGATAACACCATACCTAAAACGTTTTCTCAATACGCTAGCTGCAGTTCGCGAGAAGGTCGAAAGTCAGCAGGATAAAAGAAAGGACTATGGTGATCAGTCACGTCGCGTAGGACAAAGTTTTGTTGCAGGTGACTTGGTATTATTGAATTCGCATGTACTTAGCAACAAAGGAAAGGACTTGACATCGAAGTTCGTACCAAAAAGAGATGGACCATACGTGGTTACTAAAAAGGTAAGCCCTACAACTTATATCATAGCACCCGCACAGGACTCCAGTAGGTACTTAGGGAAGTATCACATTAAACAGTTAACACCTTACCTGGGTCGCGATACGACCCTACCTCAACCTGTAGTTCCGGTGCGGAAACGTGGCCGTCCCCGTCGTAACTTAAATGAGAATAAATGCAATAATGTGTCTGATAGGGAGGAATGTATGTACTCGCCTAATCTTTATGTAACGAATAGAAATTACAATTCTAATGTGGATTCAAATAATGAATGTCATAATGTGTCTAACCAAAGTAGTGTTTCTGTAAATGTTTGTAACAATGATAATGTATGGCCAGCGAATGAGCGAGGACGCTTTCATCCTCTGGAGGGGGAGTATATAGCGAGACAGCGCCCTCTATCGCGCCCTAAGCGCAATGCATTGCTGCCGGTTAGGTACCGCTAGCACTTATTTTCTGTTATGTTAGTTCCGTAAACGCCCGCAGGCCAATACTGGTTTGATTGGTACGGGAGTTCCTCTCCCCCCACACCTACCTCACTCTCTCGCTAACCAACCGCGTCCATGTTAAGTTGTTGCTCCGATATAAATAATTATTATCATGTGTTAATTTGAGACAATATACGAAGATATATCTCCATAAAGTGTTTTGGCTACCTACCAACCAACCCTCACAGTACTAACACTACCCACTCCCAAAGTAGCTACGCTATAATCTTTATTTAACTGAAGAAGCGCTGGCCATATTAGCTCCAGAACTGTCAGTCGTTGGAATAAATGAGCTCTGGAGTGAAGACCACGTCTTAGTGAACGTAGTATAGGATAGGCTCCGATGCAGTGACAATTTGCGCAAAATGGCCAAAGGCTGATGATGATGAAACATTTTGCACATAGGTATTACACCCAACGAGTGGCTATCCGTCCAGACATCGGGTTTATCTGCTCATGCTCCTTTTTTCAGGTATTTGACACAGAAAAAAGAAACTTTTTAGAGATGGATGAAATTCAAACTATAGTAACACAATATGGAGACGTATTCGACCCTGATGAAACGCGTGAGATTCTTCGCGACGCTAATGTTCGAGGAGATGGGAACGTGTTTTATGAAGATTTTATAGAAAGCATGTTTAGTTTGGCGACGGAATTGAACGATATCGAAGTTAGCAATTTTGCATTTCATTTTCATTACGATTTATTGTTTTTTTCTTTTTTTACTTATCTTTTGATGAACTAAGTAGTATACTTAAGTACAATATCAATGTGTAGGTCTTTATTTTTTTTTGTAACGTAGTTGCGATGCTATATTCACCCATACCTGATAAAATAAGGAACACCAATACATGTATCTTAACTTATTCATTGTTTCAGACCGAATATTTGTATGAAGATCCCGATGAGGATCCATCTGTACCTCCTGAACCAGTCGTTGAAGAAGAAGAACCTCCACCACCACCAACTCCACCACCTCCACCACCACCACCGCCAGCAAAAGGAAAGAAAAAATAAATACTTAATGCCTAAATTGACTTTGTTTTTTCTTTGTTACATTTTATAATAAATAACACAAACTACTTATTGAAAAATAAATAACACAAACTACTTATTTTTTTATAAATATCCACTGTTTTACACTTTATTAAGAATACTTCATTGAATACTATCTGAGTACTGTTCATCATCAGACCCTGGACTCCCTTTAGTTTGCTTTAAAGTCTGCTGGAGGCAGGAGAAACCCGCGCGAAGCCATTAGTACTGGGGTGACGCTGGGCGACGTTCTCTCTCTCTGCATCCGTATAGACATGCATTACGGCTGCGTCAGGGCCGGTTGGATCTTTTTCACACTTTGTGACTTTTTTTCCGAAAATGGCGCATTCCGTATATAGCGCGCGTTTTCTAGTTCCATGTTCATTATCACTACTTTCTTGACACTACAATGTATGCACTAAGCCGTATAATACGTCAAATTTCCTGCAAACTTATAAAACATAGTCTGTATATTATTGTCTATGGTTCCAAATCCAATGATGGATGACATGTCATTCATTCCGTTTTTGTGAAAGCGAGTAAATTGCATCAAAATAATATAATTTCAACCTGTGACTATGTTTTAGACGAACCATCTATTTTTAAGTATATTCATGTAGGCTTATACATTCTACACCATTTTAGTTAGCTTATATTTTTAATATAATTAAGGTACCCACAAAGCCAAAGCGATGGATCTCGAAGACAATGCTTTGGGCCTGACCCATGAACAAACAGATAAAATACTACAGTTCCAAGATTTAACTGGTATAGAAGACATGTCAATATGCAGGGACGTTTTGCAGAGGCACCAGTGGGACTTGGAGGTAACTATGACCTTTTTAATTATGGAAGTTTATTAGGTCAACCTGGGTGTTGATAAACGCTGAGTGCATGAATTTAACATTGTGGTATGTTTTAGGTAGCGATACAGGAGCAGTTGAATATAAGGGAGGGTCGTCCGTCGGTGTTCGCGACAGAGGCGCGTGCTCCGCCTGTAGTCCATGATCATATAGCACAACAAGTCTTCACAGACGAACCATCGGAGGGTCCGGGAGGAGGAGTACGCGGCCTCCTGCGTTATGTAGTCAACTTAGTCGTATCCATGTGCTACAGTACAATATCTTCAGTTTTAAACTTGCTGCTCAGCTTTATCAGGAATGATGATCGGAGACGTAAGCATACAAAATACAAAATATTTTATTCGTTAATAATGAGGATGGTTACATAAAGTAGATTTTTAAAATGAATAAGTTGCTTGAACCTATTTAGCCATTAATAATAGGATGCTTGACATAATTATTTATGTTAATGTACACATATTAATGTTTGTGTTGTTAGATGTGCTTATTTTAAATCTTAGTACATATTTAATGTATGACAATATGACTTACCTTCTTGAGAATGTAAGGTTTCAAGTTTTAAAAATGTACTTAATGCTGATTGCAAATAGTGTTTAACTACTTTATACCATGCTGTAAAGAGAGTTGCTAGCTAGAAAACTTATTAAGTTATACCTTTTATTTCTTTTTCAGTGGTCACCGATCCTCTGGGTGATGTGATGGGGTTCATAAATACTTACACAAGTAAATTTAGTCCTCATCCAGTCTTCTATCAGGGGACTTATGCACAGGCTCTTAATGATGCCAAGAATGAACTGAGGTTCCTCATTGTATACCTTCATTCAGAGTCTGCTACTGAGACACAGAACTTCTGCAGGTTTGTAAGAAATTTAACCAATGATTTAACTTAGAACTTATTCGATTGTTGCAGCTCTAATCCAGTCATAATTTTTTTTGGCAAATTGCATCATTCTTGTCCTCAGTAACAGTAGACTGCAGTTGTGTTTTTGTCTTCATGATCATCTTAGCGTTTTGTTCCGGTCGAGTCCTAAGCTATTACTTCTGAGTGTGGGCCTGCTTTTCTACATCAACTCCTCCAATTAACATTATAATGCAATTTATCATGGACACTGTGTTAAGCACATTTAAATCACACAAACTGTGTTGCTGAATTATCTATAGATCAACTACTGATCAAGGGCAATCAATAGTTGTACCAATGAAATTGTACTAAAGTGAGCTATTGATACCATCAACCTAACCATACTATTGTTTCTCTCAACTAGCAAGCAGCTGCATTGCTCAGGCTTGTTGAACTTACCTGTTCCAACATACAGTTCTTGAAATAATTTCTAGGCTAACTACTTGTACTAAGTCCAGCCTGGTCAACTTATGCATGTAGTGTAATGTTATTAGTTATTGATGGCAGTGATGGTGGCATGAAAAGATTCGTTTTTTTTTTATGTGATTGGTAGCAAACGAACAAACGGATCACCTGATGGTAAGTATTTGCTGCCCATGGACACCAGTGGAGTCAGAAGTGTGCTGCCAACCATTAAAACCCCCTACCCCTCGGATTGGGCCTTCGGTATCCTCACTCACGCAGTGACCCACAGCACAGTGCTGCTTCACGCCGGTTTTCTGTGAGGCCGTGGTATCATTCCGGGCGAGCCGGCCCATGCATGCCGAAACTTGGCTTACCCACACGATTAAAATTTATCGGTTAAGATTTACCCAAGCTTCATAAATTTCTACCACCTTAAGTTAAAGTTATTACCGTACTAAAGCACGTGCTATCCCGTTCCAACACGCAATGGTAAAAGGGGCTGGTACGAGTTTTGTTCCGGGACTATCTTTAGTTCGCAATTTGTAATATGGGGACTAATGTCCGTCTATAACGTAACGCTGGACCGTACTAATTGGCGAAGGCGAGTCGGCCGTCTAAGATACCGCTGGAAAAATGATAAAGATTTGCGTGAACTGTTGTTGGATTACGAGCAGGAAGTGGTGTAAGACCGATCGAAATGGAGGCTCTTATTGTCATGACTCACTATGGGTCGCTGCGCCAACCTAGTTAGTTAAGCTTCATAAATTAAATTCATTGTTTCAGGACAACTCTTGCAGACCCAGAAGTGATTCAATACATTAACACACATGCCCTATTCTGGGGCTGCTCGGTGGACACAGCCGAGGGCTGGCGCGTAGCGCAGTCGGTGGGTGGGCGACGGTACCCGCTGCTCTGCGTGGTATGCGTTCGCGACCACCGCATGACAGTGGTCGCAAGGAGCGAAGGTTCCTGTTCCGCGCCGCAGTTGCTACAGAGGCTCCGGCGTGTCGTGACTGACAATGATCCGCATCTAGCAGCTGCAAGGGCTGATAGGTATGTGGAAGATGAAATGAAGCACACAAACAGCATGTTTATTCAATCCTTGGGATGTCAAATTAATAAACACTTTTATCACAGTAAGACTCAGTATTTATTATACAAACATGCTTGTTCAATAATTTAAAAAGTTAAAGGTAATTATTACAATATTTTTTACTACATTTAATAAATAAAAAACAACAGCCTTTAGGCGAATTCATAAAAGATGGCTGATTGATTTTTTTTTTAAATTCTAATGAAATTCCACGGACACTGGTTCCGTGCCTTTACTGTGCTCGTTTTTTAAGTGTTACAAATTATTTTTGATATTTGCTCCGCGATGAAATTAAACTAAATTAAATTAAATACTCAAGATATATGCTAATAGGGGTACATCGAAATTTCTATAAAATGAGCATGGGCAAAATATATTTCTTGCAACATTATTTATAGGTATTTGATACTGTTTAACCTTTCAACTTTTTTCACAAACCTCATTATTGTTAAGTAAATACTGCACTTAAAAATTTATCGACAGTCTTTGGGTGGGATTCGAACCCACAATCTTTTGCTAACCGGGAAACTGCTTTACCGACTAAGCTAACGGAGACCTTGGTAAGTCGACGAATTTTGTTCGGCTTACGGTGAATCAAAATGCACTTACTTTCGTACGAGTCCCACCCAAATACTGTCGGTCAATTTATAAGTTGCATTATTTACTTAAGAATAAATTGCAAAAAAGTGCTATACCCAAAAAATTCTTAAAATGATTATGTACGTAGGGTGGAACGTGAAGTGACAGCGCGTCTTCGTGCTGCGCAAGACGAGGCGTACGCCGAGTCGCTGGCGGCCGACCAGGAGAAGGAGCGGCGCCGCGCCGCCGACCGCGCCGCGCGCGAGCATGCCCTCAACGAGGACCTGCGTCGGAAGGAGCAGGAAGAGAGGCACAAGCAGGAGGTACGACACTTATACAGGTCCTGGCACGACGAGCGAGTGATCATTATGCGGCCGACCAGTAGAATTAGCGGCGTGGTGCTACGCGCGGGCACGCCCTCAACGAGGACCTGCGCCACAAGGAGCAGGAGGAGAGGTACAAGCAGGAGGTATGGCACTTATACAGGTCCTTATTTTAGGGGGGTCGAAGAAGGTAAGGTGGGCGGCACTTTTTAGTTAACGGCGGGGTTTGAGGTGGAAAAGCGGCAAAATAATCTTCCGCCCCGGGCGGCCGACACCCACACTACGCATGTCCATCAGGATGACTGACCAAAGTTGTAGATCAGCTTTAAAATATTATTAGTATACAGTACTGACCTGGTACTATTTGATATCTATGTTTAATTAATTGGTAACTAATTAATGACAAAAAAAAATAATTTAAAAGTGGCCAGTCATTCTGACTGTGGTCTGGTTGACTGGCCACTTTTAAACGTGGGGAGTTCCATTTGCTTTTTTAGTATATTTTTTTAAATATCTATTTGATAACTAAACATATATTTTAGAATGCTGAAATTTATATCTATCACGCTAACAAAGTGGTAATTTTTTTTCTATATAATTGTTTTTTGTCATTGATTAGGTACAGTCAGCAAAAAATGTGGTCTATCAATCTACGGTTGAGATTCGTTTGAACGTCGTGAAACAACAAGGTCAATTTTCCCTGGCAATAAGACTTTCTTTTTCAGTTGTAATAAGTTTCTCTTCAAAAAGATCGACATGGTTTTAGTTGAGTAAAATAGATTATCACATTTAATGAGGTTTAAGGCGACGGGGAGCCTTAACTAGCGACACCATTCGTTTTTAATTGTTAGCTACTAAACCAGATCTATTTTAAACCATTTCGGGGTTACAACCTCTCAGCAAACACTTATACTATTTATTAATTAACCATGCACACAGGTTGGGTTCGTTTTTGTACGCGAAAAATTTATTACCGCCAAAATCGGCCACTTTTAGCGTGAATCAATTTTTCGCGTACAAAAGTTGGGTCCGCATTTGTGCATGGTTATTTAATAAATAGTTTAAGTGTTTGCCGAGAGGTTGTAACCCCGAAATTATTTAAAATAGTTCCGGTTTAGTAGCTAACAATTAAAATCGATTGGCGTCGCTAGTGTGCCCTACCCGTCACCTTAAACTAAGTCACCCAATGACGTCAACATAATTTGTCCATGTGTTAAACTCTTTTAGAAAAGTCAACCTTAGCTATCATTACATCTCGCAGAAACTTATCAAACGTGGTAGACCAGTTTCTGGGCTAACTATACTAAATAATTAAACATAGGTATCAAATACCGAATTAGCAAACTGAAGTGGCAGTGGGCTGGTCATATTAGCCGCAGAACTGACAGCCGTAGGAGCCGTAAAGTCCTTGAGTGGAGACTGCGACTCGGTAAGCGTAGTGTAGGACGCCCTGCGACAAGATGGGATAATGATATTCGAAGGCTGGCTTGTGTGGGCTGGATGAGAGTGGCCTAAAATCGGGAGCAGTGGCGTGCATTAGGGGAGACCTATGTCCAGCAGATGTATGTATGGAACGAGCAATACTCGGCGTCTCTCTCCGAGATCGAATCCGAAATGAGGTGATCCGGCAGAGAACCAAAGTTATCGACATTGCTCACCGGATTAGCAAACTTAAGTGGCAGTGGGCTGGCCATATTAGCCGCAGAACCGACAATCGATGGGGTAAACGAGTTCTGGAGTGGAGACCGCGTCTTGGCAAACGTAATGTAGGGCGCCCTTCTGGCTAGGTGGGGGGACGATCTGCGCAGGATGGCTGGCAAGAGCTGGATGCGAGAAGCCATGGATAGATCACAGTGGCTAACAATTGGAGAGGCCTACGTCCAGCAGTGGACTGCGATAGGCTGATGATGATGATGATGATGTCCAGCAGTGGACGAGTGTGGGTTGCTGATGATGAGGTATCATAAGATAAGATAAGATAAGAAATCATTTATTCGACACTTAACATGGACATTTACAGAGGAAATATCTTAAAAGCTAAGTACCGAAACGGTCCCTACTCAGCATTCAGCTACGGCCTGAGTCATAGCGCTGATTTTCAGTAAAGACCGAATCGCATACTAATTTTTACTAACTTATTTTATTGCGCTTCATGCATACATGCTTAAAATTAACATTAAAGGCTCATTACAGTATTAATAGTATTCTATTTATACGTGTGTTTCGTGCAGAGTATGCCATGTTTATTTTTGTAAAATTGAACAGTTTCTCTGTGTCCTCATCATCATCAGCCCATTTAAGTCCCCACTGCTGGGGCACGGGCCTCCCTCAGTCACATGAGGGGTAATTGCCATACTCACCACGCTTGGCAGACGGGTTGGCGAGGGTTTAGATATAAATGCAGAGTTTTCCTTCTCTGGATGCTGATGATCAAGCCAGCAGCTTTACCTTAGTCGCCTTTTACGACACCTCGGTAAGAGTGAGGGTGGCCTATTCTCCTCTGCCGGGGACCACACGGCCACATGTCAATACTTGTGAAAGAAAAGAGTGTGTGCATAAAAGCATGGACATATACTACGCTACGCTCTCTGTCTCCCATGGCGACGCCCTTGGGTGCACTCGAACGTCGTTGAATGCGGTTCTCCCTCCACCAGCCCATGGTCCTTCCTACCGTCTCGGCATACGGACCGAATCTTGGGAGACGCTCACCAGGTACTTGCTAAGGGCTCTTTCCCCGGTGCGATTCTTCACTCCCTACAAAATCTGTGTCTGTGTCCCATCTCAATGTCACTTCTCCCCAAATGGGGCGTGAAACACCACAACACAAGCGACTCGCGCTCGGGCAGTTCCACATCAATCAATCTCCTTCCTAATATTAAGCCTTTTGTGTGCAAACGCACGCAACCGTCGAAAACCTTCTGCAGAGTTGACCATATCTTGATGGTATACTGGTCCTATCTCGTTTCTGTTCCAGTCATTCAGCATCTGTTGCCGCTCTTCTTCATACAGCTGACATTCCCACAGCACATGGTCCCGAGTTTCATCAGCTTCTCCACAGGGACATACAGGTGACTCACAGAGAGTCATCGCGTGCAGTCTGCTGTTAAAACTCCCATGTCCTGTAAATATTTGTGACACAGCGTAGTCTGGTTCCACCCAACCGGCCGATAATCTCATTTCTACGTCTGGGAAAAACTGCGACAACTCTCTTCCTTTGTCGCTGGTCGACCAGCGCTCCTGCCATTGGGCAACACGTTGAATGCGGTTGTCGTTGTGTGTGCAGATAGTAGAGGCGCGGGCGGCGATGGCGGCGCGGCTGCCGCCGGAGCCGGCGCCGGGCGCGGGCACGCTGGCGCTGCTCATCCGCCTGCCCGGCGGCGAGCGCCTCACGCGTCGCTTCACGCTCACGCACACCACTCAGGTAACTGGGAATGTTACGCTTTTAACGTGATTTCTATTTGTAGCGTACGGCTCTCTTTGACGAGAAAGCGAATTTTTTATATGTGTTTTTTGGTTATTCGCAATGGACAACATTTCATATTTTTAACATGTCCATATTTGTTTGATTGTTTTTTTATATGAAAATAGACATAAAATTAACGGACCCATATTTTTTCTTTTTTCAAAATTTGTCCATTTTCATGCATAAAATAATTATTAAAATTCTTTATATTCTAAATAGACGTAAGCGCCAAATGACGTCATCGGACGGCTGAATCAGCGATATTCCTTTGCTTATCATTGTTTTAATAAAAAAAAAGGTACTACTGTCAAAGGTGAATAATACTAGTGTCAACATTGTCAACGTCATTCATACATTCAACGTTGACAAGCTGTCTTTTTTTGACAGTTGCATGTCATGGGTTTGGCATTTCGTAAATTTAAAACTATAATGTGCTAAGCAAAGAAATAATTTACATTCTGCCGTCCGATGACGTCATCTTACGTTTTTTAGTTTTTAATTTTTTTTCTCAGTAAATAAGCAATAAAAAAAAAATAATAAATATATATTCGCGCAGCGGAAAAGTAAATAAAGAAATGGTATTTTTTGTTTCAGAGCTTAGCAATTTTGAAATGTTGTCCATTATTGGTACTTGACTATTTTTTAGCGATGCGCCGAATATTCGATTCGTATTCGGCATAATCGGCATAATTTTTACTATTCATATTCAGCCGAATATTCGGTATTGTAGCCGAATAATTCGGTCGGTTTGAGTATTATTATTTTCATAGCTACATGACTTCGAAGAACTAAAACACAAAAGTTATTCTGTATGATTATATTTATAGATTCAGTAACAAACGTTATACTTCGTTTTAAAATCGTGTTTATTGTAATTCTTTAGTGGGGGGCCAAGTTGTATTCAGAATTTTTTAATTCATGCGACTAGCTGAGGTAACGGATCGCTTGTAATTAGCCAGCAGCGCCACGCAACAAATTCAATGAAATCGTAAGCGAATAATTTGGCCGAAAAATTCGCTTCGAGTAAAAGTTAAACAGAATATCATTTGGTATTTTTTTTATTTTTAATCAAAAGACCTCTCAATTAAGAAAACATCGGTGAAAGAAGGGACTGATATCAGTGAAATACCTGAACGGTATTACAACTTTAAAATCAACATTATTTGGGCAAACCAAAAACTCTCTATACAAATGGGCGACTGGCATGTGACGTCACACGCAAGATTTTGTTTGCATTTCTTTGAATTGTTTGGGAGCTATATCAAAGTTTCGTTAATGTCGAGGATTCTATTATATAGTTGTGCAAATTTATGTGTATCTATTTTTATAATTATTTTTTAATATTTTCATACTACTTTTAAATAGAATTGCCCATGAAATGTCATGACCATGAAACCCGCTCGATGTTATATTTTTAAGTGCATTATTGAATATTTCGGTCGTTTGAGTATTCTTATTTTCATAGCTACATGACTTCGAAGAACCTAAAACACAAAGTTATTCTGTATGAATTACATTATAGATTCAGTAACAAACGTATACTTCGTTTTGAAATCGTGTTTATTGTGATTCTTTAGTGGGGGGCCCAAGTTGTATTCAGAATTTTGTAATTCAAGCGACTAGCGTGGGAGGGCGATAGGGGCAAGGGGCGGCAAGTTCTCGCCTTTATCCGGGGGTGCGGTAGTAGGGTTTGTCTTACAACATTGTCCCCTTCAATGATTTCATTAGCAAAATTTTCCTTGGGTTATATAACGCCTGACTGGCTGAATTTCCCCCACCATTTTGTCTAATAGTTTTTTCAAAATATAAATATTCTTATTTTTTTGATATTGATGATCTAGGCAAATAAGTTAAAAATGAATTACTCACTGTACTGTTATAAATATTAGTGTTTTTATTCCAGGACCTTTACGACTTCGTGTTCAGCCACCCCCAATCCCCAGAAGAGTTTGAGATCACAACTAATTTCCCCAAACGTGTGGTCCCCCGGAGCGCTAACCACATATGCGACGTTGGCTTGAAGGACCGCGATGTGCTCTTCGTCAACGACGTGAACGCTTAAGCTGTCGGATCGCAGACGTTTGGTAACAAGGATGAATGTGTCAATTTTCATGCGAAGTTGGACCAAATGATATTTGGCATAATACTTATTGGGTATGGAGTAGCGTTGATTTTCGTCGTGTTCCGAACGACTTCCAAGGCTGGCTCTCCCATTTCTCATTCGAAGAAATTTAGAAGCAATACGGAAAGGGTAGTACGCATGGCGATTCTTTTCTACTCAAACATTTCTGCTGCATTGTCTGCAGCAGACGACACCAACACATACAAAAAATTTAAATACAAAGCAATGGTTATGTGCAATGTATGTATGTATATATAGACGCATTAGATTTGTGTTTCCAGTTATAAATCCATAAAATATAGCTTGATTAGAATGACAGAGGTAATTTGACCTTTATTTCAATGAATGAACAGGTTAAATAATTTTAACAGGTTTTATTCCATAGATTTTTATTACCGTTGAAGTAAAGATCATTTTTCCGTGACATCAAATAGCTGTCATTTTAATCAAGCTATATAATATGGACTTAAGACTTGTACTTTGACAGAGGGGAAACGCTTCGCTTGCCGACTCCCTTCCGTGTTGTTCTAACCCAGAAATTGCAAGTAAACCTCCTTATAGGTGCCATCTGAGATCGCTATTGTATTTGGTCGCTAAGATAACGTACGATATTAACGCAGTAACATATTATGTGCTCTCCAGAGCCGCGTATGCGTAAACAAAATTTTCGTCCCGATGTTTTGGTAACCGGTTCCAAATTTCCGTTTAGAAGGACTTTAGAACAGCAGTAATAGATACGTTCTTTGTCTTGCTGTGGAGATGGTGAATATGTGCCTTAGTATTGCCACGGCAGTTGCGCGAAAACGCATTTCAATTTGAAGAGGGTAGCAGATGGGCAAACTGCGAATTTTAATATGAACACCAGCCATCCCTGTAGATACAGTCAGTCGCGCGATTTTCTGCCGAGCTGCTAGGTGACTAAATATGAAAGCGATGTTATAAGGATGTTTGTAATATGAGCCGGCCATTAATTTTTGCCTGACAATTGGGTTTAGTCATCAAGAAAAACAATTTCGGTGCTTTATACTGTCGATATTGATAAATTAATCTCTTGACATTTGATATTGTACTGTGTAAGTTAAAAACAATCATTGGTTTTATTTTCTTGGTGATTAAACCCATGATGACAGTCATCATCATCAGTATGACAGTTTAAAATATAATTTTCAAATTTGGCTGTAATATACCAAACGTGAATTTATTAAGGATTTTGGATTTGTAAATACAAATCTTTGAATACGTGTAACTCAATGCAGCACCTAGAGCTAACATTATTATTAAGATCAAGAGTCTTTTTTTCTAAATTCGTATTTTTGAAATACATTTGGATCAAAGTGCAATATGACTAAATAAATACATATTTTAATAAAATCATTTCCGATTTTGTGTTATTATTACCACGAAAAGCATAATCACTTTCAAATGAAAATAATGTTGAAACATAGTTTGAACCATAATTATTATAATAAGTTGTTGTTTTGCTTCTGTTAAATTTTATATGTATGTTTAATTTAAATGGTCCGAGGGATAGTTTAAATGAGATTAGGATGCTCTATTGAACAGGGTCTGCTAATTTTGTACTTAAATTCATTATAGTGGATATTTTTACTAGAAGTGATCGGATTAAAACAAATACATAGTTGTCATTTTGACATTAGTAAAATATATTTCAGAAAGACATAGCCATTATAAAATCGCTTCAGCATATTCATTTATGTACCAATACAAAACTAATTTATTGACTAATTTGCAAACCGAAAGTTACTTACCAACTTTCTTAATTTTGGTTCGGCCATTCTAAGAATACCTGGTGTTGAAAAACATCTGGTTGTTCATTTGGTCTGCACTAACAACTTTAACAGCTCATTTACGATAATATTTTTTACATTTTTTTTACTTTATGGCGGACAAACGAGCAGACGGCTCATCTGATGGTAAGTGATTACCGCCTAAAATTAATATCTCATCTATGTAGGTTACTTGCATACGAGGGGTGATCCAAAAGTACCTAACGATAATCGATATAAAATAAGGGTATTTTAACTAAAAAATAATTTATTTCTCTATGTAGTCTCCTAGTAAGTCAATGCATTTAGTCCATCTTTTACTATAAACCCATAATCTCCTTTTCAAAAAAAAAATCTTTGTCATTTTTGACCCTCTAAAAACGCCTCTACAGCAGTCATCACGTAGCTATCGTCCTCAATTTTTTTGCCTCGGAGGTGTTGCTTGAGTCGAGGAAAGAGATAGAAGTCGCTGGGAGCCAGGTCTGGCGAATAGGGTTTCTTGAATGGCAGCCATCGCTACGGCGGCTTCGTGAGCCGGTGCGTTGTCCTAGTGAAACAACACTCCAACACGGACTTTGCCTCGTCTTTTTTCTTTAATGGCTACCCGCAATCTTCTTATTTAGTCTGTGTAGTAAGAGCCCGTAATAGTGGCTCCCTTTTCTAGGTATTCCACCATAATAATTCCTTCAGCATCCCAAAAAAACGGACGCCATAACCTTTCCTGCCGAACTTGACACTTTGAATTTCTTCGGCGTCGGAGAAGAGGCTCGTTTCCAAGTCATCGATTGCTTTTGGTTTCCGGATCGAAATGGTGGATCCAGATCTCGTCCATGGTCACGAAACCAGACAAAAAGTTCCCGATCCGTCTGGAACTTTTCGAGATTCGCTCTCGAAATGTCGACTCGTTTTTTCTTTTCATCATCATCATCATCATCAGCCCATTTAAGTCCCCACTGCTGGGGCACGGGTCTCCCTCAAACACATGAGGGGTAATTGCCATACTCACCACGCTTGGCAGACGGGTTGGCGAGGGTTTATATAAATGCAGAGTTTTCCTTCTCCGGGCGCTGATGATCATGCCAGCAGCTTTACCTTAGTCGTCTTTTAGGACACCTCGGTAAGAGTGAGGGTGGCCACACGGCGAACCACGGTTTTTCTTTTGCTCGTCGGTTAACATTCTCGGTACCCAACGGGCAGATACCTTTTTCATATGCAGTTCGTTCGCAAAGATTCTTTCTTTGAACACTACCATATGAAATCCCTGTGACTTCAGCCACATGCCTTATGGTCACTCTTTGATCTGCCAATACTATATCTTCGATTTTATTGTCGTTTTCTGTAGTGAGGAACGTGGATGGGCGGCCCTCGCGATGTTCATCTTCTGTGGATTTTCTACCCAGCGCGCAACCGTGGAATATGGAGGAGCAGAGCCCCCCAATGTTTACCTGTGTATGTCTTTGGTAGACATTTTTTCAAAGAGGTACTTGATGACAGCTCTGATTTCGTTTTTATCCATTTTGATGTTTACTCTCCGACTGTTCGTATTCAAATCAATGTACCTCCACGTAATCGTGTCCTATTTATATGATTTTTTTATGCTGAACTAGTGGATAAATGAGGCAGCAAAAATGTTTCATATTTTATGTGCTCTACAAATATCTGATTATCATTATTTTTGGATCACTCCTCGTACATGGGCGTAGCCACGGATGTGCTAGCTGCATTTGCCCCACCCTTCCACTCTGGCTTTGAAAACCCCTTACAAAAATTACAGGCCCCTAACGAAAATTGTCAAAAAAAAACCACAGGATAATTTTCTGAAATCGGGTTTTAACCCTCTATAAGGCAAAGGGAAAATAGTTCCCACCTTTTGACCTTATACCTGTCATGACATAGGAGCGAAAACCAATAACAATTTTATTGACCCTTTTTAAGGGTTAAAGGTGGATAACCTCTACCCCCTTATCCACTTTTACTGAAGTAAATTCTTGGTACGCCTGTGGTTGGTTACCAGCCAACCAATGGATTGTATGTGTAAAGTGATACCTATCATAGCTCACATTTAGCTCACGTTGTGTGTCACCGTTTCAGTAATATCAGTAAAATAATTATTGCATTTGAGTTGTCTGATGATAAATAATTTGCTCTCTGGATGTCATAGTTAAAACTCTAAAGATAAAAATGGCCTCATATTTATTTATATGTGTTATGTAGTGTCAGAGTCGTAAATAATAAATCAATAAATAACGTAGTACGTCAATTTGTAAACATTTCTGAGATTAATTTTTTGCTTCATTAAAATTTGTTCAAATTCTTTGCTAGTGTTCATAGATTCCTTTGCTGCAATTAAACCAAGTAGTGTGTGATTTTAATAAAGTCCGTTTTTCGATTTAAATTTCTTTCAATTGAATATAGTGATCCTAATTTTTAGTCTGTAATAATTTGTTGCCCAGTGTCCTAGATAGTATAATATAATTGTATAACCCACGTACATAATTTATTTTACCAGTCTAACTATTATTTGAAGGGTGTTACATAATAAATTTATGAATGTGAATAATAGTGTAAGAAAAAGCAAGTCCTGTTTTGTTTGTTATAAATAATCGCTGTAAAAGTCAAAATCACGGTTATCTTTAACGTTCGGATGTTTGGGGTTATGTTGTTTTATTTAAAGTGAATATTATAATAATTATACATAGTGATATTTTGCTTTAGTAAGCTTTTATGTAGGAAGTAAAAGACAAATTTCTGTTATGTTTATCGTTCTTTCCTTCAACGCTTTTCTCTAGCGGGCCCACACTATGTAGCATCTATTAAAGTATGTTGTATACTAGTGAAAGTAAATTGAAAAAGTGTAATTATGTAAAATTGTAAAGGTATGTGACTGTATGCAATAACTTTATGTTGTTTTTGTTACAAGCGTTGCATAGTTTGGGCCAATTTATAAATAGATAATGCTACGTAAGTCGTCGGTATTTTGTAAGCTAGCGTCTATAAAAATTAAGGAAGTTTACATAGGTACCTAATATTTTTTGTGCATTTCAGTTTGTCAGATAGTACAATGTTTCATGCAATGGAATGATGATGATGTATACGGTGGAGTATTCGGGATCTATGTAACTTATTTTCACCTGTTTACTAAGGCGCGACGCCCACACGAGAGTCGAGTCGAGGCGCGGGCGCATAAACAGCGCGACGCTTCTAGGATTTCTAAAAAATAAAATCTCAGTGCGCTCACATTAGTAATTTGACGAGCCGATTGGAACAGTGGTAGTGAATGCTGCCTCTGGTCTAAGGGTTGCGGGCTCGATCCCCGCACAGTATAAACATTTGTGTGCATGAACATATCTGTTTGTATTGGTCTGGGTGTTTTCTATGAATAACAAGTATGTATTTACAAAAGAAAAGTATTATATGTATATGTCACCGGAAAATAACAAGATTAGTAAGTTTATCAATTTACTAGGAAGTTTATAAACTTTCGTAGGTTTCTAAACTGGAGATAAATCGTATTATTTTACGTCCACAATTTTCGTACATTGATAAACTTATTCAATTCACTATAACCAATCAGAGAACACTGTATTGTTTTACGTATTTCAAAGATTCGTATATTCAAAAGAGTTTCTGTGATTGGTCGAACCATATAAAAATTTACGAATAGATACTTGTACTGTAACTTGACTCTACACACTGCGACTGCGCCGCTCCACGCCTCGACACGCCCTTGCCTCGACTCGACTCTCGGTGTGGGCGTCGCGCCTAAGGAAATAGAGGGTTGAAAAACAAATTGAATGATAGCCATCAAGTGTTCACTCACTAATTGTTGTGCTTTATAGGTGCGAATGGTGCGACGCATTGAGAGGACTGTACAAGCATTTACTTCAAAATGTGTATTATATGTTTTGTTGTATAATATAATGTTCCTTCCTTATTGAGTGGTTTCATTTTTGTTATGCAGTTAAACTGACATGCCTTTTAAAATCGAATGAAGAAATTTGACAGTTTTGTATACTTTGATGTGATACGTAGGTATCTTCTTAGTTTGTGGATATGTAACAACAAGAGAAAATTTCATCAGAGGGCCCACAATAAATAAAAAGCTCCTGTCATGAACGACTAAAATTAATCAGCTGATTGCTTAGATTAAGGCGACGGGTAGCCCTAACTAGCGACACCATTCTTTTTAATTGTTAGCTACTAAACTATTTATTAATTAACCATGTACAAATGTTGGGTCCGTTTTTGTACGCGAAAAATTACCGCCATAAGCGGCCACTTTTAGCGTGAATCAATTTTTCGCGTACAAATGTTGGGTCCGCATTTGTGCATGGCTATTTAATAAATAGTATAAGTGTTTGCCGAGAGGTTGTAACCCGGAAATTGTTTAAAATAGATCCGGTTTAGTAGCTAAAAATTAAAATCAATTAACGTCGCTAGTGTGCCCTACCCGCTTTAAGAATAGTTTTTTTTCTATATGTCTACGGCGAACACATAATAACTCTGCCAATGTCGAGTGATTAAAGAGACACGTTAATTTAATGGGTATTTACCGGTGTGGCGAGTTAAATCCTTTTGATGTTTATTTTAATTGAGTTTATCACCAAACACCATCCAAAACCAAGACAGAACAAAACATAAACAAAGACGTCACATTAAAAAGGGATTTAGAATATTTTTGTGTGACACGACCGCTTGTCAGCCTCGCCAAGTTGCGATGCGATTGCGTACAATAGGCCATTTTCATCTATCAACAATAAATTATGAAATTATATTACTTGTATAGTTTTCATCACGGGAAATGCAAATATAACGTTATTTTCCCATGAAATCTTAAGTAAATTTTATTTTTCAAAATCAAAATTGAGGTATTAGTATCTGTATGTCACGTGATTTCAAACGCCGACCGCCATGATGTGACGTCATTATATAAAACATCTTTTTGACATCTTTGTTTACTTACCTACAACGTTCATCGAAATGTTGACATTTCTCAATTTTAGTTCAATGCCCTTTGATTTAGTTATAGTGACGTCATGCGCCGTCACCATCATGGCGGTCGGTGTTTTAGCGCGTAGGTATATTTTACGTCAAATTTTTGATAATTTTTTTATAACATTTAGCAGGCATATTTTGCAGAAATAAATATAATGCTTGATTATCTGATATATATATATGCATTATAAAAAATATTTGAAAAAATAGGAGAATTCCCTGGCGACGGGGAACTAATTTAAGCGGGCCACGCGGTTGAGACGAGTCACCAATCTCCCGCTATTTTGATTAAATCTAAGGCTGATAGATGAAATTTCTAAGGGAAGTCTTTTGATGCCTCTGAAGATTCGAAGAATTAAAATTAATACAAAAATTACAAAAAACAAATATGTAGTTCACTATGTATTTATTATTACAATTCATAAATCAACAACACCAAAAAGTTAAACAAAATATTTCACCTGGAATGTAGGCACTTTTTAAATACTTACACATTTAATTCAAATCAATCAATCCTTAATAAAATTAGAACGCCTATTAGTATACAAAACTTGCAATGTTACAATAACATTTTAAGCCTAGGTATACTGTACTTATTATTATACTATTGTAAAATATTTAAACCTATGCGAAGCATGTAGGCTTGTAGGTAGGTATTGCATGAATGTGCATAGAAGATAATATGTACATGTTACAACAGCAAAAGTGTTTATTTATTAAATCGACAAAAGAACTGAGAATTAAAAACACAACATTTTGGTATTTTTTTGGACATATTTTAATTTTTAATGTTACATCGCTTCAGAAGTCCAGAGTAGGTATATTGGCGTCGGATAGTTTTGATTTTGTAAATTTTGATAATTTATTGAAATTTTAATACTCTAAAAACGTGAGGATACGAGAATTCACTTTACAGATGGTTATGCGTAGAATCAGACACTCGAGAGCCTAGAGTATGCTTCAGGCAAAAAGAACGCTTAATTATTATAAATATTTTTTAAGTACCATGGTGTCCGGTTTTGTACTTTAAATCATTATATGTACATTGGGCTGCAAATAAATCTAGCATGCTGACCTGATATTATTTTTGTAGCATTAAAATGTTACATCCCTTTAACCACGTGTTCTACTAACCATTATGAACAAGATTTGTTTTGTTCTTTTGAAAATTAGTATGAAAATTTTTAAATTTTCATATAAAGTCGTGACTTGGTCATTTTGTATGGAAAGTCGAAAAAAATTCCGATGAATTTCGAAAAGTCGTTGAACAAATGTTCAGAATGGTTGGTAGAACACGTGGTTAAAGGGATGTAAATGTTCACAGATAGACCCTGTATTTATAAGCCTTTGAAATGAGGCCGTCAGTATGGATATTAGAGGTGAGTCGACTTGTTAACAGCTTAGTGTATATGCACAGTATACCAACGTCATATTATTATATGCGTAAGAATAATTAAAATTAGTTGTAGAGGCAACCCCCCTAGAGCCCTCTAAATGTCTTTGATGTTCATACGTACTGGCCAGATGAAACTATAAAATTATAATATTATTTCCTATCTATTTTTTTTACATTTCTTCCTTTTAAATGTAGGGTCATACCTAGTCACGAGTTCTGGAACCTAATTCTCGTGCTCGTGATATTTTGAAAACATGGCGGATATCACCAGATCACCATACAAAAAAACTATGTCTTAGTGATATCATCATCATCATCGTCAGCCCATTAAGTCCCCACTGCTGGGCACGGACCTCCCTCAATCACATGAGGGGTAATTGCCATACTCACCACGCTTGGCAGACGGGTTGGCGAGGTTTTTGGTATAAATGCAGAGTTTTCCTTCTCTGGGTGCTGATATATGTCGTATGAAAATAAATGTCACAAGCACGAGAATTGGGCTCCTGTATGTAACAAAGAATTAACTGCATATTTGAACTAAGTCCTTAATTGAGTGTCTAAGCAATGGGACGCTGCAGCTGAAAGTTAAATGAACAAAATAAACGATAAGCACCATGTACTTAGTTGCATAGACTAAACATGATATTCTTCTAGCTAGATGAAATTAAATGCTCATATATACACAGGACAAAAATGTAAAAGACAAGAAAATGTTATGGATGGAATAATTATCCAATAGGTAGGTAGGTACAAGGTGTACCACGTTTACGTGTAAGATTAAATTCAATAAATCTAGAGAGGAATGCTATCTCTCTCTTAGCCGCACTCGCACCGAACATGGCGCTGACGCATCAACCAAGAAATTGAAATTTTTGGCGCGTGTAAATAGAGCGTTGCGATTGGTTAAGGTGACTGGTAGGGCACACTAGCGACGCCAATCGATTTTAATTTCTAGCTACTAAACCGGATCTATTTTAAACAATTTCGGGGTTACAACCTCTCGGCAAACACTTATACTATTTATTAAATAACCATGCACAAATTTTAGATCCGTTTTCGTACGCGAAAAATTGATTCACGCTAAAAGTGGCCGCTTTTGACGGTCCATGGTTATTTAATAAATAGTATAAGTGTTTGTGAAGAGGTTGTAACCCCGAAATTGTTTAAAGAGATCCGGTTTAGTAGCTAAAAATTAAAATCGATTGGCGTCGCTAGTGTGCCCTACCCGTCACCTTAAGATTTTGCCGCAGTATTCGAAAATAAGACTTCTGCGCAGGTACATTAGTGTAACTTATAATATTGGTAAAATAAGTAGATATAATTAGGTACAGTGTCCTGGCTGTTCAGCAAAACTTATGGTACTTGCTGTAAGTAAATGATGAGGTTAGAGCATCCACCCTGATATAAAGAATTTGAAAAGATATCAAATAACTTTTGCATTTATTGACAAAAATGTCTTTCAGAGGCTTTTAAGTGAATTTATACGATACAAATATTAATCTAAGTAAGCATAATTTGTTAGATGTATTTATATAAAAACTAATTTATCACACGTTTATTTAAAATCTAATCAAAGTGTACAAATTTATACAGTTTTTGTCTTAGTGGTGTTTTTCTCACATTTGGCCAAAATATGTTCTACATTATTTTATCACACAAAAATATAAACTTACCAAATCACCGATAAATCGAATAATGAATCTATTTCCAGCCATATAATCTCACTCATGGGACATTGATTTACTCTAATATTTTGAAACTAGATATCCTAACATTAACAGGAATATTTTAAACCCATCACAATTTAACACAAATATATTACATACTTACTTATAATTTATTTACATTAGGTAAGGGGACATCACTTTGCTAAATCTAAACCGTCATTACATTATATGGGTCTTTTGATCTTAGGAACTTTCCTATTTTTATAAAGATTGTATTTTTATAAATCGAAGACAGATAACAGTTTCTTCAAAGTAAGTTTTATCAATTATTTAACCTAACATTTCAAATTTAGAGTTGCGGTTTTCATTTTTATAAATTTGTGAAATAAATAGCTGTTACATAAAATCTATATTAGTGAGCAACTACATAACATAGATGCGTGCACTGTGGCATTTAAGTTTCATAAAAGTGCTCGCTCTAATGAATTTTAGTCCGCTTGCATTTTAGTAACTAAGTATACCTACATGTTCAATATTAGACAGAAGTTCACTTTTTTTTTAATTTTACCCGTTTGACATTACTATGTTTCCTATGCTGATATCATTCACGTAAACATGGTATAAATTGATATGTAGTGTCTTTAGTGGTAGGTGTCAAATAAACAGTTTTTCTCTATTTATGAAAATGATCGTTCGCGCAATATGTGGCGACGAAACTTAAGTCATTACTACGTAAGCGAAAGACGCAATGTCAGCATAGGAAGTGTTTAGCACATACATAAGTACTTTTATTTACACCTTAACCCATAAATGCATGTACACAGTCGTCTTTGAGGCCGCATTTCCTCAGTAGCTGCAGGCCGGCCTGCGTGAACTCCGTCGGGCCGCACACGCAGGCGAGGTGTGCGCACGCGTCGCTGCACTTCAGCGAGTCCTTGCCAAGGATTCGGAGGAGGAGCTCCTGGCTTATGCGGCCTTTTGGACCCGACCAGGCCACCTTCGGGTCTGATAGAATATGTGTGACGGTTAACCTGAAAATATTAAATTTTCACATCATTATCATCACCAACATTCCAGCCAATAGACGCCCAGGCCCACTGCCGGACATAGGTGTCCCCCTATGTTCGCCATACAGTTCAATCCTGTGCCGTCCACATACTCTCGACCTTCATTAGATCGTGGGTCCACCAAAATGTTTAAAAGTTCAATCGTAATACTTTGTTTTTAAATATAATTACTTAAGTACTTAGCAACTCAAAGTGGTTATCTACCACTAAGTGCGGATTTCGCCCCGCTTGCGTAAAAGCGACCATGTTTTGTTCCAATTAGTGTTTACACGTGTTATATTTTTTTATTGAAAAAACATGGCCGCTAGACCGCAGTCTGCACGCGCGCCGAAATCTTAAAACCGCTCTATAACTAACCCAATGATTAATTTATAAAGACAGTTACAACAACAATACCATTTCGTGACTCTCAATCGTCATTAAAATTAATGGAATTTAAATCAGTTGAGTAAAAGGTAAAGTACGTAGAAAGTGTTTTAAAGCTCTTTACCTGTTATCGTCTTTCGCCATTGTTTCGAAGTTATCGCGGAAAAGAATGTCCTCCTCCGTTTTGTTGAAGAATAATAAATGGGCACGTTCACTGAAACGAAAATATACCTTTGTGAGTTTATAATGAACTGACAATTTGGGAATGGAGAGAAATATAAAAGAGTACCTACATACCTAGTTTTGATTGAACTTAAGCCCTTGGATCAAGGTAGGATAAAGGACAGAGCTAGGGATTCCTCATATGGGTTTGGGCCGACCCGAAAGGATTGACGCCTAAATCTTCACTAAAAATAAACCGCTTTGTTCGTCCCTTTAGAGATTAGGTAAGTAACTGCGTTGGATAACCTACCTGTAATTACGTACGTAATTTTGAATTGGTATTTACTTTTAAGACAAAGGATACAAAGTAGGTATAAAGTAACAATACGAAACAGGTTTTGTTCAACTTGGAAGTCCAAATGTAGGTTCTTTTCCCGTTCGTTTTGGATACATTAGGCCTAACCTTATTTAAACTACTGTTCTTACAAGCCTTATTGGGATAGATCTAGTATCCTACTTACCCTAAAATAAACTAGAACCACTACATACCTATTATGAAAATTTAGGACAGGCATCTGAAACATGGTCCAGCCTAAATTAATAGATTTTTGTGGTTCTTATTATTATGGCGTACCTAACCTAATCTAACCAGAAATACCTACCACAAGAACCTAACCTAACATAATCTAACCAGAAATACCTACCACAAGAACTCATTATAGTTAGACCAAAACCACCCTGAGCGTGATAAGTCATAAGCCGGACAGCCCCGCGCTGCGGCACTGCGTCCAAATGCATATGCGCTTGCCCGGCCTCGCAGCGCGAAGCATATGCCTAAATTAATTAGTTTTACTGACATAGTTTTTAAGTATTCTTGTATACTAATATGTATTATTATGGGCGAAGCCTGAAATGAATGTGGGACATGGAATGATAAGGCCGGAATGCATTTAATAAATAATTTATTTCCCCAAAAGAAAAACCCCACTTTTCATCTAAATGCCATTACAGAAGAGAGAGAACAAGTGAGCCTTGCTAAACATAAGAAGATCGGCGTCTCTTTCTACCTCTTGCACACCTACAGTAATACACACCTCACCTTTCTCGCTAACTCTTACTTTCGTCTCATTCATTCTAACATTTCCTTCGTTCATCTTCAGTTCGTTCTTAATCATTCGCTGAGTTCACTCAATAATTAATAAACAATATTTCACTAGGCTGCGTTCAGCAACATTTTACTCCTACATAAATCTTTTTTTAATAAATAGGTTTAGCTCAAACATTGTGATTCTATATCTCCCGAAATCGTCCAGCTCTGAATACTGAAACGTCAGAAACTGTCCTATTTTTATTATATCTCAGTACGACCTAGTTCAGGAAACATTTTGCAAATAGTGGATCGTCGAATTCGGTCGGTGCCGAAATACCGACCCGGTTTCCCCTACAGTGGCACACGACAGTAAATTGATGGTAGGTAGGTATTATGTAGATATATTTATGGAAGCACGTTCAAGAGTGATGGATTCGCCCCGTAAGGGTTGAAACGGGTCGCGCCGAGCTAATCTATATCCTAGCTTTGTCTTCAACAATAAATAATTCGGGATATTGGTGAGAGCGTGTAGTGGAATCTGCGTTTATAAAGATATATTAATAGGATGGAAGGAGAAAATAAATGGCTTTGCGTCATCGTGAATACATGAGAGATATAATTATTGACTTTTATTAAAATCTCTAGACGACCTTGCATAGATATCTACTGGACCGTCTTGGTTACAATTCGTTGGAGGTTAGGCGGGTTTTCGATCAGCTAACAATGGCGGGTAAAATCTTACGCAGAAAAGTAAATGCTCAAGATTTGAGTGATGTGCTGTGTCTTCTGTATGTCCCTAATAACTATCGACGTCTTCGGAATCAGAAGCTATTTTGCAGTGCCGAGTAGCGCGAGCACGCTCACCTGTCCCGCGTATCCTTACAGCACTCAACGCACTCCTATTAGCCAAACCAGGATATCATTTGTTTTTGGATGCTTAGAGATCTATAATGGTGGAATGCCTGAGGTTTTGTGAGCTAAATGTATGATGGTAATTTTTAATTTTATATTAATTTTATTTTATTTTAATTTTATACTTTGTTTTTTTTTTTGTGAAAGTCTGTTACTCCTTTGTATTTTATATTGTTTATTTATGTAATTGTAATGGTTAAGCAAACTACCGTGTTAATTAAAGTAATAAATAAATAGCAACATAGATAGATATTATTTATTGCACAAAAACAAAATACAAGTATGATACAACAACAACAGACCGCATAATTTTATTAAGCACCTACATTTTGATAAAGTTACTTTGTTAACCCTTAGAAGTACGTCGAGGTATTATTATTAGGAACCTATCGTGTCCAGTATCCAGTTAGGGCTATAGCCGTTGGGGCAGATGATGTCGAGGTAGCAATGAGGGTTTTCGCGTGTGAAAAATCCGCTAGATGGTGTACTGTTGGACTGAGGTCCAACATCAACCGCATTTGTTGTTTAGTTTCTCAAATAGACATTTTGACAGATCACGTTTAAAAATAACCAATCACATTGTATGTGGACCTCACTCCTATAGTACTCCATCTAGCGGATTTTTCACACGCGAAAACCCTCATTGTTAGCCGAATAGAAATCAAATGGCTAGACATCACTAGTCGATACCATATCCCTCGTGGCGACTGTCACTGAAGCTGTCAGATTCATTGTAGATTTCGCGCGTGCTGATATTTGTTAATTAATTTTATTGATAGTATAATTGTAATCCTACTCAGAATGCGTTTCATTGTTAATAGTATACATAAATATTGTGTAGGAACTGTGTAGTCAGATACATCTTGTTATCTACAGGGTGTATCTGTGAACATTTACATCTCTTTAACCACGTGTTCTATCAACCATTCTAAACAACATTTGTTTTATGACTTTTGGAAATTTGCATAAAAAAATTTCAACTTCTCATACAAAGTCGGTCACGTGACTTGGTCATTTTGTATGGGGAGTCGAAAAAACTTTCGACTAATTTCCAAAAGTCGTAGAACAAACGTTGTCCAGAATGGTTGTTAGAACACGTGGTTAAAGGGATGTAAATGTTCACAGATACACCTTGTATATACCTAGGCACTTACCATTTGGAATTTGATCTGGAAAGCATGAATTTTAGCAGACTGAGCATAGGAGTGACACCCGTGCCCGCCGCTATGAGGTAGATGCTCTTGACCGATTTTAACTGAAATAAAATAATAAGATTTCAGATATGCGGCAAACTTCACCAATACTACCTGGAACCAATCCCTTCCAGAACGCTTCGTTTCCAGCGCTCTTTTTTCCCACGCTCGGGCTAACTCTGGAATGAGCTTCCAGCCACGGTGTTCCCTGATCGCTATGACATGTCCTTTTTTAAACGAGGTTTGAAAAGAGTACTTTTTTCACGGTAGGCAGCGGTGACTGTTTACCATCTGATGGGCCGCAGGCTCGTCTCCCTATTTTTAGCAATAAAAAAATGGGTAATAGTTAGATAGTTAAAAGACCATTGACTTGGCCGGCTAGGCTTTATAGTAACTTATAAGTATATCAGGCCTAACTTCAAAAATAAAAGTATCTAGATTAGCTGTCGCGTCTAGAATTAGGTAATTATTTCCGTAGTTACATTCACGCAATTGAAAGGCAAGCCAATAAGATGTGGAATTTTTAATAAGTAGGTAATAATATCCTCCAACCGATTACGCCTACAGCGGCAAATCTCAACGATCAGCCACGCACGCAGGATATAGGTATTATAGGGCTCAAGTGTGTGCGCAAGCACAAGTACACTCTCAATTGCCTTACCTCATATTCCGATGGGAAACTACTGTGACACGACCGGAGAAAGATCGCGCGTAGGACCATCAGCTCAACGTGCTTTCTCAGGCACGGGGGTACAAGACTTTAGACTTTGACTCCGGGCTGCCACTAAAATTTCTTACCGAAAACTTAGGTAGGTACAAATTTTGAACCCGAGACCTCTGGCGCAGCCGTCGCTTTAAAGTGCGACCCACTAACTACTGCGTTACACAGTCAAGGCGACGGGTAGCCTAACTAGCGACACCATTCGTTTTTAATTGTTAGCTACTAAACCGGATCTATTTTAACAATTTCGGGGTTACAACCTCTCGGCAAACACTTATTACTATTTATTAAATAACCATGCACAAATGTTGGGTCCGTTTTTGTACGCAAAAAATTGATTACCGCCAAAAGAGGTCACTTTTAGCGTGAATAAATTTTTCGCGTAATATTGGCTCCGCATTTGTGCATGGTTATTTAATAAATAGTATAAGTGTTTGCCGAGAGGTTGTAACCCTGAAATTGTTTAAAATACATCCGGTTTAGTAGCTAAAAATTAAAATCGATTGGCGCCGCTAGTGTGCCCTACCCGTCACCTTATTAAGGTGTATTACATCTTTGGAAGCATAAATAAGTCGAAAATGTAAAGCTTCACAAGGGGACATTTCGATGTATTTTGTTGTGGTCTATCTATTTTTTGAGCTTTCTTTCATGGCCGCCATTTTATATGATTCGATAAGCCAGGCTCCGATTCTGGTGGTAGGAGTCAAACACTCCGCGTGGGCTGATGCAATTCAAATATATTAAATTAGTATCTAGTGGTTTTAGTGAATAAATTTGGTGTTTATTTGTGCAGTGAAGTCCCGCGAATTGATCCTGATAATAAGAATCGTTGAAATGTATCGTTTTTAACACTGCTATTATGTGTCGAGTGAGTGAGTGTCAAATCACTCGACTTGGGTGCAAACCTGAGTCTTAAAACCCGCGATTATGTTAAGGGCAGAATCCGTAGGTCGATAAAATGTAAAACACCGGCGTTTTATTGAAAGAAAGAAAGAAAGCAGTTTCACCAACATGATTTCTGTTCTGATGAACGCCACTTAGAAATGTTATCTTATAAAAATGAAGGTACTTCACTACTTCGCTACAGTATTTTGTAATCGTAAGACATTACGTGAAGTTAAAAGGGAATTCCCGCGGGAGACACGTCACGAGACAAAGTCTTTTCGTGACAAAACTAATTTCACGCAAGCGGGAGTTAGTAAAAAAATAAGGTCGGACAATAATACATATAGAATACAGCCAATTCCGAAGTAAAAACGAGTAGAATTAGGACATTTTCTTTTTCTTACGCCAAAATCTGACATTTGTCTGTGTTTTAATACCTATGTTACGGAACACTGACCAGTCTAGACCATGACATGCACCCTAAACAAGCCCTATACAGGGTGTAAAAAGACCCTTAACGAAGCCGGCGTCTTCGCACTCAGACCATTAAAACAAGTCTTAGAACAAATAATATTGATGGGAAACGAAGTTTTTGGTGTCAATTTAATCCTATAAACGGACAACGCAATGAACAGCGTACACCGGAACCGCGCCGCACGCGCGCCCGCGCCTCAGTCGCCGAGGCGCGTCCGCCGCACACCCCCCGCCCCGCTCTCAAACATTACATTGCGGGCTGTACGTTTTGAAGCCATTTTTCCCTAGGAATT
>JADPWL010000051.1:0-18189 GCA_019059595.1 Marasmia exigua | reverse complement strand
TAAATGTACAATATATAATATCATCGTCATCATCATCGTCAGCCCATTTAAGTCCCCACTGCTGGGGCACGGGCCTCCCTCAATCACATTGGGGTAATTGCCATACTCATCACGCTTGGCAGACGGGTTGGCGAGGGTTTTGATATGAATGCAGAGTTTTCCTTCTCTGGGTGCTGATGATCATGCCAGCAGCTTTACCTTAGTCGCCTTTTACGACACCTCGGTAAGAGTGAGGGTGGCCTATTCTACTCTGCCGGGGACCACACGGCTATAATATAATAATGTATAATTTTATGTGATAGGTGGCAGACGAGCAGACTGATCACCCGATGGTAAACGATTGCCGCCGCCCATGGACATCCGCGACACCAGTGGTGTTACAATTGCGCTGCCAACCTTTAAAACCCCTCTCTCCCCTGGATTGGGCCTCCGATACCCTCACTCATGCACAGTGCTGCTTCACGCCGATTTTCTGTAAGGCCGTGGTCATGGTCTGAGTGTACCCCGGGCTCTGAAGAGGCAGCTTTCGACGTAACGATGATGATGGTGACAGACATCTCGTCTGATCTATAACTTTGTTGACCAAGTCTACAGTCCATACAAAATTCACAATCCCAAGAACCTTCCAATGTTTTCCAAAGAAAATCTCTACAAATAAAAGTCACCCTATGGCAATTGAATTAAAAATCATTAGGCATGAAAGTGTAATACCGATAAATATTTATGCCACCCCTAAGCCGGGGGGTGACTTTCAGGTAGGGTTGCCAATCCAAACAGTTTAGCCGGACATCCATTACTGATATTAATATTATGGGTTAAAGTATGTGTATATATTAAAACCCCTGTTGACCCCCTGTTGGTCTAGGGGTTTAAGTACCGGGCCGTGATCTCGGGGTCCTGGGTTCGATTCCCGGTCATAGGTATTAACATAGTATTGTGTTTCACTGTGATGGACCTGGTAAGTATGCGATAATTTGCAAGAAAATATTATAATGTACAATCTACGATATCGTTACGACTCTACCTAATAAATACCTAAATTGCTTAGATCTAGTTCAACTGATTAATAAAAGAGAGCAGAAAGGTATGCATTTAATTTATGATAACATTTCCCTTCTACAAGGGTCCCAACATTGACACTTTGAATTTATTAAATAACAAATGAAAAAGAAAAGGTTACATTTTAAAGGCTTACGATAATCCTGAGAGACCTGATACCGTGTTAATTCGCCGGACATGCAACTAAAAAGCCGAACCATGTCCGGCGTTATCAGGACTCCTGGCAACCCTACCGGAGGGTAAACTGGCAGGGGTGGCGGTGACTGTCGGTTTTCTTTCCAAACCACTTTGATTTAAAAAGTAAAGATTAAACCCGAGGGCCCCTAACTACCTCCTTGGTGTATTTAGTCAATATATTAAGAGGCAGGCAGAATTAGCCATGCTTTACTTTACTTTTTCACAAGTACTAGACGTGTGTAACTTATACCCACATTACACATACACGTTAGGTACACAAAATACACTAGACAAGCGTCCGTGGCACTCATTCAGCTGGTCTCACTGAAAACCAGCGTCATGGCCTTTGTCTGGGATGTGACATAAGCTGAGTGAGGGCCATTTATACTAGACGTCATAACACATCATTATATTAATTTGGCACTGTCTGGACATGATTGAATATAGTTTTGTTTTTTTTTCCTTTTGTTTTATTTTTATGTATTTTTAATTGTTTTATGTTTTGTTTTCTGTTTGTACCAAATTGTGTTCTGTTTATAATTGCTATATGTTGTGTTGTGATGTCTATAATAATAAATATTTTCTTTCTTTCTTTCATTCTTTCTTCAAATGATACACTGTTCCGAATCTCTAATGTTCGCTCCGAATGTATCATTCGACTCAAATGGATCTCCTGGTCAATCGGAACTCGGTAGTAATCTCGCTCACTGATACGGATGAGCCGAATGATCCGAATGATTCGAGTGAGCCAAATGAGCTGAATGATCCAAGTGAACCGAATGATCTGTGTGAGCCGAATGATCCGAATGAGCGGAAGTGTCGATGTTCTAAATGATGCGTTTCACAGTTCCGCATCTTTGCACTGATCCAGATGCAAATGTTCCAATCTTTTAATAGATACGCTTTTGCCGGGTCTAGCTAGTACCCTTTGTGGGTCTTCTACTATGGACTGCTACTATGCGCGACGATCTCTGGCTGTCCGTCTCCAGTTCGTAAAACTTCATGAATTTAGGCATGCGTCTATACTTATTTATATAGAAAAAGTCAATTTTAAAGACAACAACAGGCTTATATGTAAATTGCAAAAACAAAACATTTGCGCGTTTTAATCGACACTTAACGCCATCTATTGGTTAAATTTGGAAAAAATATAGTTCCGCGACGAATTAAGCTAATAAACCAGATGTATTTTCACCAGTCGCAACGTGGTCACCTGGCTGCGTCGTCGCTCCGCTTTGAAAACGCTCGCAAACCGCCAGTGTGGCGACACCCTTAGGGTTCGAAACTTGAAATGTTTGCACAAGGCCAATTCATCACCTAATTTTTAAGAAATAGCGCTTAGGTAGTTACCCTCCTAGCCCATTTGACAGTCAATATTATAAAGTGTTTCAATAATAAACGTAGGTACAGACCACTCATCAGGTAACCCATCTGTCAATATTCCTCAATTGATATTGAACTTAACGTGTTTGACATTAAGGTGACGGGTAGGACACACTAGCGACCCCAATCGATTTTAATTTTTAGCTACTAAACCGGATCTATTTTAAACAATTTCGGGGTTACAACCTCTCGACAAACATTTATACTATTTATCAAATAACCATGCACAGATGTTGGGTCCAACGCGTACGCGAAAAATTGATTACCGCCAAAAGTGGCCGCACAATCAATTGTCCGCTTCTTGTGACCACGGCTGCTGTAACGTAGCCGTAAACGTCGAGCCAAATATGTGAGTACACAATGTTGTATCATATAATAAATATCGTGCTAATTGCCGTCTTGATAAATTAAAATTTGAAAGAATTTTTCGATTTTTATTTCTAATTTTTTGATGTGTGGCAAATCGCGCCCACATGTTTAGTTTTTTAGCTTAGTTCCGAAACTGTAATTACAAAGTGATTTAAAAGGTTACATGGTTCATTAAAATAATTGATGGCTCTATGGTAGGTAATATAGAGTTATAAATTTAGCATAGAGTCATAAATCAGACAAGTCTGTGATATTACTAAAATACTTACCTCATCAGATGTTTAAATCAATGATATTATGAATATCTGATTACATAGTGCATATTAATGTAAAAGTAGATAATTGCTTATAAAATGGAATAAACAGGGGGATTCGTGTTTTCAAATAACGTATTTTCAGTGGTAATTAGGTTTAGGTTTAGAAATATTTATTTCCTCATAAAGATTTACAAAAAAAAACACTTACATGAGAAACAAAACAGGTAATAACATTTTCTTGGGCTTTTCAAAATTAATTTTAAAAATAATTGTAATAATCTTTAAGAAAAAGATACACAATTTTATCGCACAATAACATACGCAAAGCAAACAGTTTATAATTAATTGAAGGTAGTCCGAAATCTAACTCGGTTAATTAAATTTGATTAGATTTATTTTTATGTGCTAGTAAGCGATCACCGCCGCCCATGGACATCAACCACACCAGAGGGAGTGGAGATGCGTTGCCGGCCTTTTTGGAAGGTATAGGCTTGTGTACGAGCTAACGTACCTACGTACATTTTCATAATTTTGTATATAGATAATTTTACTGCATTTCAATTGACCTAATTAAAGCGTTTGCATACGCCAGCAAATCAACTTTACTTGAGCAATAAAATCAGTCTTGTATTAGCAACCTAACAAGCCGGTTTCATTTATCACTCCTCGGAGTCCCCCATATCATAGCATAGCATAACATATCATACTCTATCTTATCATCTCTTAGAAGTGTGGGGAGCACACCCTACATTCTTTTGGTCCTTCGAGCACTCGTTGCGGGACCCATCGGTGATCAAGCGAGCGCGTTGATCAAACAGAACTTTGCGTCGCGAATTTACCGAGTGACACGTGTCAAAACCTCGCAACAGTTTTAGCATCACCTATCGTCGGAACATTCTGGCAACTTCGCGTGTGAAGTTTAAGTGAGGTGCACTCACTTATCATCAGCATCACTTTCTTGGGCTATCGATCAGCTCGAGAAAGTCTCCGATCATCAGCAGTAGCAGTTCACGGGCCAACCGGAACTTAGTCATTTGGCAGCAGCCAAGTGACGCAGCAACATCATTGTGATCGCAGCAGCAAGCAGCAAGTGGAGTAGCAGCTCCAAAACACTCTACGCATCCTCGCCTTATCATGTAAGATTGTTCCTTTATCACTTTCGTCGAGCAGTACATCAGCATAATGGAAACTACTATCATTCGTCAAAAAGATATTTTAGACCAATTCAAGCAGGTTAAAATCAATTTTGATAAGGACTCGTCTAGTAGGAAAACTGTTGATTATATTAATAAACGTCTAGAAGCAATAGATAATCTCTGGGGAGAGTTTGACCAAAACAACCGCCTACTGGAGAAATTAGAGGATAAATCACAGCAGTATTTTACAGAAAAGATCTATCAGCAAGTATTAGATTTTTATAAAACATTACGTGATCGCATCTCTTCTTACGGGAAGGATGACAAGGCACATCAACCTGACGGGGTGGTTACTGAGCTCCTTAGTCAGCAACGCACTAACTTTAGAGCATTAAATAGGCTTATTCAGGGCATAGATATTAATATGATTACTGAAAAGTGGGAAATAGAAGATGAGTTGAGAAATTTACAAGCTCGGTGGAAAAATATCGATAACATTCACTTGCAAATAGATAATATATTACAAGGTGGAGATTTAATTTACGACGACGAATTTAGCAAAAATGAATCTGCATATAAACGTATCAAGAGAGTATTGAATCAAAAATTATGTGCAACTGCTCATGTTCAGCAAGCAACTCCTACGCTGGACATCCCAGTGTTTACTGGAAAGTACACTCTGTGGCCTACCTTCTATGACCTATTTGTGGAAACAATTCATAATAGCAAAATCCTTTCTAAAGCTCAAAAGATGCAGCATCTTAAGGGCAAGGTCAGGGGGGAAGCCGAACGTCTGATACAACATCTCACCATATCTGCAGACAACTATGATACAGCCTGGGAAATATTAATTCATCGGTATAATAATCCCCAGCTGTTATTTACAAAACAAATAGAAACCTTTCTAAATCAGCCCAATATCAATAAGGAGTCGTCTTACGAACTTAAAAGGTTATATGATACGAGCACTGAGTGCATTCACGCTATAGAAAACCTTGGTGTGGATACGAGCACCTGGGATCCACTATTAGTTCACCTGTTATCCAAAAAGTTAGACATTGCCACTTATACCGATTTCAAGGAAACGCGTAAATCTCCTAGAGATTTGCCTACATTCATGGATTTTATGGAATTTTTAGAGGCCAAATTCATTGCACTCGAACCTATCCATAGGCGGGAGAGGGAGAGAGAACTTACAACATCCAAAAATATTCAAGCAAATCAGTACCATCCAAAATCATCATTTAATAAGAATCCCGAAGGAAAACATTTTAATAGGTTTTATAAAGCAGCCCCAACTTTTACAACAAAATGTCCATTATGTTCATTTGATCACGAATTGTATCGATGCCACAAATTCGTCAGCATGACAGCGGACGCCAAGTTGAGGACGGTTTCGAAATACAATATTTGCCAGAATTGTCTTTACAAACATGCCGACAAATGCTACTCGGCAAAACGATGCAAAGAGTGTAATGCCGAACATAACACCTTATTGCACGATGCATTTACGCAATCATATCACCCAGTAACAAAACAATCGAACACGGTTGCGCCATCATCGTCAGCAAAATCTATAAATAAACCGCTTAATGTCAACCATGTGGCGGCTGATAATGAGGAGGTTTTACTAACCACCTTATCACTGAGGGTGAAGGCAGCCGACGGCACATTCATCACTCTTAGAGCATTGTTAGATCAGGGTTCGCAGATAGCTCTTATTTCTGAAAACGCAGCCCAATTGCTTGGCCTGCAGCGGCAGCGTTATCATGCATCAGTGTCAGGTATAGGAAATGGATCAAAGACCAGTAAGGGGGTCGTATCCATTGAATGTCAGTCTATTTATGATAATTATACATTTTCAACTCAAGCATTAGTAATTTCTCACGTCATCAATAACTTACCAAACAGTTCTTTTAGCAAGCAAACATGGCCACATTTACAGCATATTGATTTAGCAGATCCATATTATAATGTATCTAAACCGATAGATATACTCTTGGACGCAAGCGTATATTCGGATATTATTATGAGTGGTTTAATTAAGGGCCCTAGTCAGGCGCCCATAGCACAACAGACCAAGTTAGGGTGGATCCTTTCTGGTGCGGTTAGGACATTTAACTGCAATGTTGTAATCAATAATCTACAAGATATAGCAAAGTACTGGGAGTTGGAAGACATTTGTGATAATACCAGCACTTTGACCAGGGAAGAACAATTTTGCGAAGATTTTTATCAAACTACTACGGAACGCTTAGATAACGGTAGGTACGTAGTAGCACTTCCTATGAAACCAGGGTATGAGGAAAGTTTAGGTTCATCGAAGCCAAAGGCCGTAGCACAGTTCAAGCAATTAGAGCATAAATTGACTAAGGATAATTCATTTTCTAGTAGCTACAAGCAATTTATAGATGAATATCAGCAGTTAGATCATATGCGGCCAGCTAAGAGTGATGAGGGTCCTAGCTGTTTTCTACCTCACCATGGTGTTTTCAAATTAGATTCTAGCACTAGTCCTTTGCGGGTGGTTTTTAATGGTTCGTCAAAAACCACATCTGGACTCAGTCTAAATGACTTGATGGAGTGCGGGCCAAATCTGCAGGTTGACCTACAAAATCTCATTCTAAGATGGAGACAGCATAAATATGTCATCACTGCGGACATAGAGAAAATGTTCCGTCAAGTACTCATCAGGGAATCTGATCAACCCCTACAATCAATCGTATGGCGTGACTCTCCATCTGAGCCACTACGTGAATACCGGTTGACAACAGTCACATATGGGACGAAGGCAGCTCCATTCCTAGCAATGAGAACCTTGAGACAGTTAGCTAAGGATGATGCCGCCAAATATCCATTAGCAGCAGCAGCTCTAGAAAACTCATTTTTCACTGATGATCTTCTTAGTGGGCATGACAGTATAGAGTCAACTAAGGAGTTGCAACGTCAGCTGATAGCAATCCTAAAGGGAGCAGGTATGAATCTAAGAAAGTGGTCTGCGAACTCTGATGAACTGGTCACGGAACTACCTTCGAATCAAGTCGACTTACCATTTGACTTTAAATGCGCAGAGTCTCGCAAGACTCTAGGGCTTAAATGGCATCCATCAGCTGACAATTTTACATTCGAAAGCAAATTAGAGCATAAAGAAACAAGCCACACCAAGCGCCAGTTATTGTCTGAGATTTCAAAAATCTTTGACCCGCTAGGCTGGCTTTCACCGATTACAGTTAGAGCAAAATTACTTTTTCAAAAGGCATGGTCAGGCATGTCATGGGATGATAAACTTACTCATCAACTGCAAGAAGAATGGATTCAGCTCCGTGACGACCTTCAAATCATAAATCAATTTTCAATACCTCGTCATTTGGGTAACACAAAATCTAAATTCCAAATTCACGGTTTCTGCGATGCGTCCGAGAAAGCATACGCATGCGCCATTTACCTTATCAGTTATAACGATAAAGGTGAGGCCACATCAACGTTGGTTATTGCAAAAACAAAATTAGCCCCGCAAAATAAACAGCTGTCGTTACCCAGAAAGGAATTATGCGGAGCTCAATTGCTATCCACTGTCATGAAGAAGGTCATGCAAACATTTTCCAAAGAACAGGTACCATCAGTTCATGCGTGGACTGACTCAATGGTAACCTTAGGCTGGATCCATGGAGATATCACTCGTTGGAAGCAATTCGTAGCAAATAGAGTCAGCAAGATCAGAGATGTAATCCCAGCGTTTCAATGGAATCATGTTCGGTCTGAGGACAACCCTGCAGACGCTGCGACCAGAGGATCAAAGGCAAAGCATCTAGCAGACAATGCTTTGTGGTGGCAAGGGCCTAAATGGCTCCCTACATTCGATTCTAGGAACATGGATAACACCAAATATCAAAGTCCGAATTTAGAAACAAAACAAGCACGTGTGAACATCGCCTTATGTGATAGTAAACAATCAACGCTTATCACTGAACTATTACAAAATAATAGCTCAGTCACTCGCGTAGTGAAAACAATAGCATGGGTTTCACGTTTCGTGGCGCGTCTGCGTCATCGAACATCCGAGCACGGTAAGGTCTTATCGCCCGTTGAAATTGAAAATTCCTACAAAATTATTATCAAACATATCCAACAACACGATTTTGAAAGTGAGATAGCACAGTTGAAAAGCAAAGGGTACATTCAGCCTAACAGCAAGTTGGCCAGCCTATGTCCAACTTTAGATGAGTATGGAATAATGAGAGTCGGCGGTCGGTTAAATTATTCATCTTTGAGCAGTACAGCAAAACACCCAGTCATCTTATCAAATCATAGTCGATTCACGGACCTCATAATTCATCAGGCACATATCACAACATTACATGGAGGTCCTAGACTAACACTATCATATATAAGAGAAAGATATTGGGTAATCAGTGGTATGAATACCGTAAAACGGCAAATCAGGATGTGTGTAATATGCAGACGTTACAGCACTGAAAGGAGACAGCAGATCATGGCTGACTTACCGTCACCTCGAGTAACCCCATCACGTCCGTTTACACACACCGGTGTTGACTTCACCGGCCACGTAGACCTGAAATCTAGCAAGGGAAGAGGTATACGATGTCATAAGGGCTATGTAGCAATATTTGTATGTCTGGCAACAAAGGCGGTGCACCTTGAACTGGTCTCCGACCTTAGCACACCAGCTTTCTTAGCAGCATTTCGACGCTTCTGTGCACGTCGCGGTACTCCATCTCATATGTACAGCGACAATGGCACCAATTTCGTAGGCAGCGATCGGCTCCTGAAAAAAGAGTATAAAGAGATATTAGCAAACATAAATCATGAGTTCTTTAATAAAATAGCAGAATGGAACATCAAATGGTCATTTAACTCACCAGCATGGCCGACAGCAGGAGGGCTGTGGGAGAGCGCGGTAAAGAGTTTTAAGCATCACCTGAAACGCACCCTCGGCGAGCAAAAACTCACTTATGAGGAATTCACTACATTGATTCAACAGATAGAAGCCTGTCTCAACTCCAGACCTCTATTCCCTCTGACAGAAAACCCTGAAGATGATTACCTGACTCCTGGTCACTTTCTTGTCGGAGGATCTTTAATATCAAGGCCTCTTGGTAATGACAGCATGAACTTACCGTGTAGATGGCAGATGATACAAAGCATGACGAAGGTCATCTGGAGAAGATGGTCAAGTGATTATCTTCAACAACTTCATGCTCGCTCAAAATGGAGAAACCCAAGCAAAAACATCGACATAAATGATATGGTATTAATCAAGGATGATAACTTACCTCCTGGCAAATGGATCATGGGTCGAGTGCATGAAATACATCCTGGGAAAGATGGCTACGTTAGAGTGGTTTCCCTGAGAACACGAAACAGCATATTAAAGCGGCCAATCACCAAACTGGTCGTATTACCAATAAATAACGAGTCTTTTGAACAAAATCAAAATCCAGATCTGCAGGTACAGAAGCAAGATGTAAACAGTCAGAAGAAAACAAGGAGAAACCGTAATCAAAGCAAATTCAAAAACGTGTTATTTACTTCATTATTATTCCTTGCAATGTTATTTTCTCCAACTGTACAAAAAGAGCAAAAACCTTACATGGTTACGCAAATCGAAGAGAATAAGGGCTTATATTTTGATAAGATGTCTAATCTGCAGTATATAAGAGATGAGTGGAAACTTGTTGTATACTATAACTTATCAACCTATTATCAAGGAATATCAGACATTGAGATGTACCTAGAGCATCTTAAACAATCACTGGTAGATCAACCAAATCAGCCCCAATATAAATCTATCATATTGCAACTAGCCCATGAGTTGAACGAAATACAACATTACAACAGTTTACTTCATAATCAATATAAAAGTAGGCAGAAACGTGGCTTACTGAATGGAGTTGGCTATGTCGCTAATGCATTGTTTGGCGTACTAGACGAGAGGTTTGCTGAACAGTACGCTAAGGATATTGAGCAGATTGTCCATAACGAAAAACACCTACAAAAACTTATAAGAAATCAAACTATTGTGTTAGAAGCAGAGGCAAACATCATGAAACGAAATGAAGAGATCATGAACGCACAGTTCAAAACCATCGGCGAACATCTCCGCAACTTATCCGACGAGGTCAATGACGTTCATTTAGAAGTCCACAATGGTCTCTATGTGACGTCATCAGCTCTAGTAGCTAACATAATTCTAAATAATCTAAGACGCATGCAAGAAACATTGATAAACACTATCACTGATACTATGCACGGTCACATTGATAGTCACATATTATTACCTGAACAGTTAAAATATCAAATACTTACTATTTCAAGTCAGCTACAGGGTGATCTCACAATGCCTGTAGAACAATCGAACTTTGTTGATATTTATAAAATGTTAAAGGTGTCGTCCAGATTATTCAGCACCTACCTTATCATTGAACTCAAAATCCCTCTAGTAAGCAAGGAAGCATATGAGCTTGTCAGAGTTATAAGTATCCCTCAGAACAAAAATCAGCATACATATTACATTATTCCTAGTCATCCATACTTGGCATTCAATCTTAGAAAGGACACAGTTATGTTTTTATCAGAACATGATTTAAGTCTATGTCTTCATGCAACAGATGACAGAATATTATGTTCATTAGATAAGCCTATCTACAACATTAAAATCAAGGAATCAATTTGTCAATTAAATATAAATAGCGCATTAACAAAAGCAGCGCCCTGTGAATACAAAGAAACAAACTGTGACAATAGGTGGATCAAGTTACACGCGCGGAACGACTGGCTCTTCTCGTGTTGCCAAGAATGCAGTGCACGCATTTTCTGCACATCTGGAGTCTCAATGCTAAGCTTATCGGGCAACGGCCTTGTCACGCTAGGTCATGGTTGTGTGCTCAAGGACAATGATCTCTCTATTTACACTCACAATAATTACATGAATAGAATGATGGTGCAAAATGATATCAAAGTCCCAGAGTTATCTATCTTAAATAATATAATCAATACAACAATTTCTGAAGATCAGATACCTCAGAACCATACTCACGTGTGGAAGCAGTTACAAGAGCAAATTGAGAACATAAAAGGACAATCTTACTTAGACTACAGCATTCATGACGTACACCACTATTCTGTTACGTATGTAATAGTTGCTGTATTGTTGATAATAGCAAGCACTTTCGCTTATTGGAAGTTAAAAGGCAGATGTCGACCGAAAGCAGCAGCCCCGGCGGTGCAGCCGGCAGCATCTGTGGTCGAGACACCGCTCGCGCTGCCCCGCGGCGTGGCCAGCAGCGTCGACGACTTACATAGTCATACACACACACACACACCCACACGCACACGCACACACACACACACACACACACACACACATACACACACACACACACACACACACACACACACATACACCTAGAATAATGAGTACAAAACAGTTTCTTTAAATGGGTATCTATACTTTTGCAAAACCTACATTTTTTTATGTTAACTATTAAATATGCAAGAGCGTAGTCACCTGACACAGGCATTCTTTTGCTTACAAGGTGACTACGACCACTTTTTGTAAAATACCATTTTTAATGAAATAAACCTTTTTTACTTTACTTTTTTTTTACTTTTACTTTACATAGTGTCAGTGCGTCAGTGGCTAATGAGTGCAACCTACTGCGTAAATCAGTAAGCTGTATCAGTGTAGATCAAGGGACATCCCCTATTACATCTCGGTCAGTGTCGTTTCACGTCCCAAGTGTAGAATCACGCGAGTGAAAGTTATATTAAGTAATAATCATGAACATTTTAGCATAATAAGCATTATCTTTCGTATACATTTAACTTCAAAGTTATATCTTTTTGATTTTATATCATATTATGTTTTGTGAATATTCATTGACTATCAATTTATCAACTTTTATGTTTTTTTGAAATTGAATATTTTATCGTTTATTATTTTATAATTTTACAACATTTAATGTAAGTATGTACCCACGTTAGAGTACGGCCCTGGTATTTAATTGAGTTATACATTAATCATTTTATTTTATCAACTATTCAGTTACCTACATTTTCTTTTCCTTGGTGGCCAAGATGTACGAGCTAACGTACCTACGTACATTTTCATAATTTTGTATATAGATAATTTTACTGCATTTCAATTGACCTAATTAAAGCGTTTGCATACGCCAGCAAATCAACTTTACTTGAGCAATAAAATCAGTCTTGTATTAGCAACCTAACAAGCCGGTTTCATTTATCACTCCTCGGAGTCCCCCATATCATAGCATAGCATAACATATCATACTCTATCTTATCATCTCTTAGAAGTGTGGGGAGCACACCCTACAGCTTGTTTCTTGAAGATCTCAATGTCGTACCGGTTCGGAAATACCGCTACGGGAAGTTGATTCCACAATGAGGAGGTGTGTGGCAAAAAATTACATGTAAAGCGCACGGAGGTGGACCTCCACTCATCCAAATGATACAGATGGAATTCTAGTTTACGGGGTGTATACGGTGGTACGGTCAACATCAAAACTAGCTTAACACTTAAGTATATTAAAGTATAAACTGTCCCACTGCAGGGCAAAGGCCTCCATCATAGAAATCAAGTTATCGCTACTATGATGGGATTAGGCTTAATCACCACGCTTGCCAAATGCGGATTGGTGATCACAAACCGTGTGGTCCCCGGCAGAGTAGAATAGGCCACCCTCACTCTTACCGAGGTGTCGTAAAAGGCGACTAAGGTAAAGCTGCTGGCATGATCATCAGCACCCAGAGAAGGAAAACTCTGCATTTATATCAAAACCCTCGCTAACCCGTCTGCCAAGCGTGGTGAGTATGGCAATTACCCCTCATTGGATTGAGGGAGGCCCGTGCCCCAGCAGTGGGGACTTAAATGGGCTGATGATGACGATAATGATATCAAAGTAACTATTTACCATGTCTTAAATATGTCATGTAAAAATTTTACTTCGAAATGGTACTAAAGTGTTAAGGTGACGGGTAGGGCACACTAGCGTCGCTAATGGATTTTAAGTTTTAGCTACCAAACCGGATCTATTTTAAACAATTTCGGGGTTACAACCTCTCGGCAAACACTTATCATCATCATCAGCCCATTTAAGTCCCTACTGCTGGGGCACGGGCCTCCCTCAATCACATGAGGGGTTTTCAGGCAGAGCCTTGGGCGACGTACGTGCACACATACATAACATACAATAGGAAGAAAGAAGAAGGACAAAACAAGTAAAAAAATAATAATAATAAATAAAAAATCAATATTAGTACATAACAGGAAGAAAATTTAAGGTGCGTAATAAACAATTATCTTATCTTAAAATAATAATCCACAAGTGTGTAAAATAAAAACGAAGCAACACACAGCAATGAAAATAAATATAAATGTGTAGGTATAATAAACAAAATTAGATAACGATACTGAAGGCATATTAATAGGATAAGTTTAAGTCTCATATCAAAACCTGCCTAATGAAGAAAGGTTACTATATTGTACAAGACTATTTGAATGATAAGGATTCTTGGTCATGTTAATTGATTAATCTTTTGAGTTGTTATTCATAGTAGTCTATTAACCTTCATAATTGTATTTTTTTCTCTTCTCAATTGAAACTCTGTAACATCATCAATATTTGAAAAGAGTAATTACTGAGTTTCTTGCTGGTGTCTTCTCAGTAGAAATCGACATTCCGAACCAGCGGTAGATATTATGATTATGTACCTATTTTGACATTCATAAGTGTTCTGTGTGGACCTAAATTGAATAAAGAATTTTTTATCTTATTTTTATCTTATTATGTAGTACATAAATATAATAAATTGACGATTCGCGCGCATAACGTGTGGAAGCGCCGCTCTGCGAACTCGGTTGAACCGGCGTGGTTTATCTATGGGTTGAACATATAAAATGTGTTAGTAACATTATGAACTTATTCTATGTTAGTACTATTGCAGAAGATATCACTAATACTGGAACAGTATCACAAGTATGGAAAGCGACACGCCGGGGAGTGTAGCTGCACCCAGCGGTGCAAGCGATTGTCATTCCATCCTCATCATCTCGATGGATGGAGGTCTAATACTGTGCGTTTTTCGCGGAACTTTCTACCACGTACCTCAGTTCTGTGGAACAGTTTACCTATGGGAGTATTTCCCGACGGCTACGACTTAGGGACCTTCTAGAGAAGAGCGTACTCCTTTTTAAAAAGGCCGGCAACGCATTAGCGATCTCTCTGATTTCGCGGATAATAATGGGCGGCGATGATTGCTTTCCATCAGGTGACTCGCTTGCTCGTTTGTCGCCTCTAGCAAAAAAAAAACGGTGCAATAGTGGGGAATCCCATCTTTCAGCCAGCACGCTCAGGATGCTGTTGGGGCTGCCGCGCACGCGCGCCTATAGTGATGCGCAGCGCGCCCTGATTATTGCGTGAAAGCCATCTATGCACGCCTTTTTTTGCCAGGGGAAACCATCATGGCCGTCACCTTGCTACATGTAGGTGGTGTGTGGGACTCAAACCCTAACTAAAACCCCGAGGGTTTCCATCTCCGCGAAATCGCGTTCGGTAACCCCACAGCCGGGACTAGACCGTACCGCTGTACGACCTACCAGGACATTAGTAATGTCATCCCCCGCGGAGTCGTATGCTGAGCAAGACAAATCTCAGCCACTATTTACGGCAATGTGATGCTATGTGTGTAAAAATATTTAATTATTTACCAAAAACTTTAAAATTACTACCAATCCATGTATTTAAAAGAAAATTATCTGAATGGCTTAAAGAACATAATTTTTATCCTCTGGAAGATTGTTAAAAAAGAAATAGTTTTAAGCTAGATTTGTGAGTACAATAATTATTAAGTTTTATATAATGTTAATCTATTTGTGTTGTTCCTAATCTTTAGTATATTTAAATGTTTTTATTTTTTGTACCTAATTAGCCGTGTGGTCTCCGGCAAAGTAGAATAGGCCACCCTCACTCTTACCGAGGTGTCGTAAAAGGTAAGGTAAAGCTGCTGGCATGATCATCAGCACCCAGAGAAGGAAAACTCTGCATTTATATCAAAACCCTCGCCAACCCGTCTGCCAAGCGTGGTGAGTATGGCAATTACCCCTCATGTGATTGAGGGAGGCCCGTGCCCCAGCAGTGGGGACTTAAATCGGTTGATGATGAAGTACCTAATCTTAATATTTGCATGCCAAGTTTGGAAAAACATGCGAACAATTCTAACAATGTTAACAACAAATGTAACCATATTTTACGCAAATAAAAATATTCTATTCTATTCTCCCCAGCAGTGGATACGCTCACGTACTCCGAAAGCCAGTTTAGTCGCCTCTTACGACGGGCCGGGAAAACCTTGGCAGTATTCTTGAACGTCCCTAGCCACAGGGCGTATCTGGGCGCGCCTCAGCGAACAGGGATGAAGCGCTACAGTGCGTGGCAGGCCAAACAACATCCTGAACTCGTTATTAATCTGGACATGTCGTGCGCTGTATGCCCGCTGCGTGAAGTTTACCCACTTTACTGGACACCCCAAATCCTGAATCATGGTATAAGCGTACCAAGGGCTTCAAAGCGACAGCTTTGGACGCAACCGGGAATAACACGTTAAGATGAAGAGTAAATTGAGTAATTAACTAAAATCATAAATCAGTTTTACGATTTTATATCATCATCAGCCTATCGCAGTCCACTGCCGGACGTAGGTCTCTCCAATTGTTCGCCACTGTGATCTATCCATGGCTTCTCGCATCCAGCTCTTGCCAGCCATCCTGCGCAGATCGTCCCCCCACCTAGCCAGAGGGCGCCCTACATTACGTTTGCCAAGACGCGGTCTCCACTCTAGAACTCGTTTACCCCATCGGTTGTCGGTTCTGTGGCTAATATGGCCAGCCCACTGCCACTTAAGCTGGCTAATTCGGTGAGCAATGTCGATGACTTTGGTTCTCTGCCTTTTATATAAGAAATAATAAAAAAATCAATCGATTTACGCGGAAAAATATTAAATGAAAAAAATCAAGACTTTGACACAGTAAGGTGACGAACGGTGAGGTAACACATTATGGGCCGATTTCTGAATTGAAAATTTGAAGTTAAGGTGACGGGTAGGGCACATTAGCGACACCAATGGATTTTAATTTTAATTTCGGGGTTACAATCTCTCGGCTATACTATTTATTTAATACTTATAGTTAACTGTTTGGTCTGCTTCTGCACTCGAATTTAGGATAACCGCCAAAAGTGGCCGCTTTTTGCGTGAATCAATTTTTCGCGTACAAAAACGGACCCAACATTTGTGCATAGTTATTTAATAAATAGTATAAGTGTTTACCGAGAGGTTGTAACCCCGAAATTGTTTAAAATAGATCCAGTTTAGAAGCTAATAATTAAAATCGATTGGCGTCGCTAGTGTGCCTACTCGTCACGAACTTTGACAGTTGAGTCATACTTCAACTGTCAAACTTTGTGCTCAAATCGTGCTTAACTTCAAACTCTCAATTCAGAATTAAAGGTCTTAATCATAAATGTTTCTTAAACCTTTGTTAACTTTTTACCGTGGAAGAGCCACGCTTCGGCGCTAAAGGGCCGGCTCGACCGGAGATACCACGGCCTCACAGAAAACCGGCGTGAAGCAGCACTGTGCTGTATTTTGCTGCGTGAGTGAGGGTAACGGAGGCGCAATCTGAGGTATAGGGGGGTTTAAAGGTTGGCAGCTCACTGGTGTCGTCTATGGGCGGCGGCATTCGCTTACCATCTTATTTGATAGAAATAGGGTGAACCCTGGGTCTCATAGCCACTGCGACCAGTAGATGATCTATTGTGGTAGAACACAATCGCTTACTATCAGGCGATCCGTCTGCTCGTCTGCCACCTATCACATAAAAAAAAATATATGTAGTTGTACTCCTGTAACTGTATTTACAGTCATAATTATAGTGCACAAGTGTTTGCCCAGACACAAGTGCACTCTCTGTTCCCTTACCCTCATATATCGATGGGACACCAGCGTGACACGACCAAAGAGGGTTCAGGCACAGGACCAACGGCTTAACGAGCTCTCCGAGGCACGGGAGTACAAGACGTACTCCCTGGTTCCGGGCTTTCACTGAGAATTTCTTAACAGAAAAACTCAGGTACAATTTTGGCCCGACCCGGGGATCAAACCCGAGACCCCAAGCGCAGCTGTCGCTTTAAAGTGCGACCCACTAAGCGCTACGCCACTAAGGCAGTCAGAACTGTATTTTATACTGTGATTAAATCATCAATTTACTGTGCCAATAATATCCATAGAACAAAATTTGCGTTCTAATTAAGTCATTTTACACGCTCGCTTTAGTACTGGAATATCGTAAGGTTTTAGAGTTCCTCGAAAGGAGTTTTTTAAAGGTTTTTTGATTGAATAGTATGGAAAATAAGTTGTACAATTGATTTGTGATCGTGCGATCAAAACGATAGGTACAATAGACGAACTTAAATTACTAAGAACTATTTACTTTACATCTACCTCGGACAAAAAGTCCAGCTTGGTAAGTCCAACTTCCAGAAAGAGGTCGATCAACGAATCCAACTCGACTGGGCAGCGTTCGGGAAGTTACGCAGTATCTCAAGACGAAGGTCTTCAATGCGTGTGTGTTGCCAGTGATTTCATACGAAACCGAAACGTGGCCGCTTACAATGTGCCGATTAAGGAGGCTCAAAATCACCCAGAGAGCCATGGAGAGGGTTATGCTCGGAAAGTCTCCCTGCGTGATCGTATCGGAAATCGAATGAGATCCG
>JADPWL010003169.1:31286-49080 GCA_019059595.1 Marasmia exigua | reverse complement strand
ACGAGACTCAACATAGCTTACAACACGCTCAGGTATCCATAGGAGACAAAAAAGTAACTTTTTTTGCTTTTTAGTCGCCAAATCGAAATTGGAGACGCCCCCCCCAATATTTTGATTTTTTCAATTTTTGTGTAAAAATCGTAATGCGGTTAACAAAATACATCTATTTATCAAGTTTCAATAGTATAGCTCTTATAGTTTCGGAGAAAAGTGGCTGTGATATACGGACGGACACACAGACGGACAGACATGACGAATCTATAAGGGTTCCGTTTATTTGCCATTTGGCTACGGATTCCTAAAAACGACCGCGAAATTAGAACACCATAGTAGCAATAAGACAGAAGGCCACCCAACAATGAGACGCTAAAAAATCTCCTAAAAAAGTTGTTATTTCGTAGAAAGATTTTCATAAGTAAATAACACATTTTTAAGTGTGTTATTTACTTAAGAATAAATTGCAAAAGATTGATATAAGAAATATAAACTAAAGATTTTGATATTATTTCTTTTAATATTCCTCTGTTCAAAAATACCTAACTTATATGAAGCACACTTTGTTTCAGATCGATGTCGTATGTGACGTCATACCCCACCAGTCTGCGGCAGCTGGACCTGAGCCACAACGAGATCACATGCTGGCCCAGCTTGCCACAGGTAAGCGCTCATCCCACGCTCGCGGCGCTCGCACCGGTATTGGACCGGTGGCTCGAGCGCCCCCATGGGTTTCTGTCCTTCCGGATGGTGCAGGTACTTACCGGGCATGGTTGCTTCGGTAACTACCTGCACCGTATTCAGCGGGAGGACACTCCTTCGTGCCACCAGTGCGGCGCTGCGGAGGACTCGGCGCTCCACACGTTGATGGTGTGCCCGTCCTTCGACCAACAGCGGTCCGCACTGGTCGCGGAGGTCGGACATGGCCTCTCATTGCCCAGCATAGTTGAAGCTATGCTGGATAATGAGAGGGCGTGGTCGGCCTTCGCCCACTTCTGCGAAGAAGTGGTGGCGCAGAAGGAGGCGGTGGAGAGATTAACCTCCTCGCAGGCCCGCTTCGAGCAAGGAGAGGATGAGTTCGGCGGAGAACTCTTCGTCCTCTCCGTGGAGGTGGCCAGACGGCAACAGGGACGGGGGTCCCTGTGCTGGCACTGCCATTGGCACCTCCACCGCTCGTTGGGGACGGCTCAGCTCTTCAAAAAAAGGTAAGCGCTCATGACAAGGGGCGAGAGCCAGCCCATTCATGCCGAAGCGTGGCTACTTTACGGTCAGATTTAAATCTACGATTGTATTTAGATTTACGTTAGGTTACGTCAGGTAGGTGGCAGACGAGTAGACGGAACACCTGATGGTAAGCGAATGCCGCCGCCCATGGACACCTGCGACACCAGTGGAGTGACAAGTGCGTTGCCAACTTTTAAACCTTCCCCCGGATTGGGCCTCCGGTACACGCAGCGAAACACAACACAGAGCCGCTTCACGCCGGTTTTCTGTGAGGCCGTGGTATAACTCCGGACGAGCCGGCCATTCATGCCGAAGCATGGTTCTCCCCCGGTATTTCAAATGTAAGTGTACTTAAACTGTAGATACCCACACTCCTATTTATTCATTATAATAATTTAATAGTATGTATGTCATTATTATTTGATATTTTCTTCTTAGTAGATATATATACCCACATTACACATATACGTTAGGTACACAAAATACACTAGACAAGCGTTCGTGGCACTCATTCAGCTGGTCTCACTGAAAACCAGCGTCATGGCCTTTGTCTGGGCTGTGACATAAGCTGAGTGAGGGCCATTTATACTAGACGTCATAACACATTATAATATTCATTTGGCACTGTCTGGACATGATTGAATATAGTTTTGTTTTTTTTTCCTTTTGTTTTATTTTTATGTATTTTTAATTGTTTTATGTTTTGTTTTCTGTTTGTGCCAAATTGTCTTCTGTTTATAATTGCTATATGTTCTGTGTTGTGATGTCTATAATAATAAATATTTTCTTTCTTTCTTTCTTTCTATTTCCCTACAAAGTTAGTCATCATTTCAGATCGAGAACTTCGGCTCGACGGAGGGCGATCCCCTCGCCTGCTACTGTGGTACAGGAGGCGTCCGTTCCCGCCCTCGCTCCGGAGGATCAGTGCGGTCGCAGCTGCTCAGCGCTGCGTGCCCTGCTAGAAGACATCTGAGACTTGAAGGATTGAGAACCTTGGTGAGTAGAGAGATTGATGGATATTCCATTTAAGTACAAGTCTGGGCGTCTGTAATTAAAGTTGGATGTCATGTGGGATAGATAGATATATATATAGATAGATATTCTTTATTGCACAAAAATAAAATACAAGCATGATACAACAGCAACAGACAGTACAATAAGGCGGTCTTGTCGCTTGTAGCGATTTCTTCCAGACAACCTTTGGGTAGAGGAAAGAAATATCGTATTCGTAATAATAAGGGAAGGCAGTGCAAAGTAGTTTAACAAATGAAATTGAGAATGGCAGAAATATACATTATTTTATATATTAATATTATTACATTACATAAATAATAATAAACAATACATACATACCCAATAATATATACATAAATAATTTATAACAAAAATTCAATAAAAATATTTCTTATATAAATAGATAGGTATAAATGACCAGAGAGCAGACCGCATAAAAAAGGAAGAAGAGGCAAGGAAAAAACTGTGTACCTATTTATAGAGATAGGAAGCGAGTTTTGACACGGGACTTGAATATAGGAAGGGATTGTGATTTCCTGATTGATTGGGATCTGACGCCGTAAGGGATAAGTCAGGGGTCTTAAGTCGTGAAGGATCATAAGTTACTTACTGCCACACTCAGAGTCGTTGATTAACTTAGTTGGCTACTCATGTAAAAATATTGTCACTTATTGTGATACGCATAAAGACTACCGACACTAAAGTTAATGAACATTAGCTTAAATGACGTCTCTGAGTGCGGCCGTTAACGAGGGATCTTAAGTTTTGAGGGATCCTAAGTCATGAGTCATCTTAAGTTTTGAGGGATCATAAGTCATGAGTCATCTTAAGTTTTGAGGGATCATAAGTCATGAGTCATCTTAAGTTTTGAGGGATCATAAGTCATGAGGGATCTTAAGTTTTGAGGGATCCTAAGTCATGAGGGATCTTAAGTTTTGAGGGATCCTAAGTCATGAGTCATCTTAAGTTTTGAGGGATCCTAAGTCATGAGTCATCTTAAGTTTTGAGGGATCATAAGTCATGAGTCATCTTAAGTTTTGAGGGATCATAAGTCATGAGTCATCTTAAGTTTTGAGGGATCATAAGTCATGAGGGATCTTAAGTTTTGAGGGATCCTAAGTCATGAGGGATCTTAAGTTTTGAGGGATCCTAAGTCATGAGTCATCTTAAGTTTTGAGGGATCATAAGTCATGAGTCATCTTAAGTTTTGAGGGATCATAAGTCATGAGTCATCTTAAGTTTTGAGGGATCATAAGTCATGAGGGATCTTAAGTTTTGAGGGATCCTAAGTCATGAGTCATCTTAAGTTTTGAGGGATCATAAGTCATGAGTCATCTTAAGTTTTGAGGGATCATAAGTCATGAGGGATCTTAAGTTTTGAGGGATCCTAAGTCATGAGGGATCTTAAGTTTTGAGGGATCCTAAGTCATGAGTCATCTTAAGTTTTGAGGGATCCTAAGTCATGAGTCATCTTAAGTTTTGAGGGATCATAAGTCATGAGTCATCTTAAGTTTTGAGGGATCATAAGTCATGAGGGATCTTAAGTTTTGAGGGATCCTAAGTCATGAGTCATCTTAAGTTTTGAGGGATCATAAGTCATTAGTCATCTTAAGTTTTGAGGGATCATAAGTCATGAGGGATCTTAAGTTTTGAGGGATTCTAAGTCATGAGTCATCTTAAGTTTTGAGGGATCATAAGTCATGAGTCATCTTAAGTTTTGAAGGATCATGAGTCATGAGTCATCTTAAGTTTTGAGGGATCATAATCATGAGTCATCTTAAGTTTTGAGGGATCATAAGTCATGAGTCATCTTAAGTTTTGAAGGATCATGAGTCATGAGTCATCTTCAGTTTTGAGGGATCATAAGTCATGAGTCATCTTAAGTTTTGAGGGATCATAAGTCATGAGTCATCTTAAGTTTTGAGGGATCATAAGTCATGAGTCATCTTAAGTTTTGAGGGATCATAAGTCATGAGTCATCTTAAGTTTTGAAGGATCATGAGTCATGAGTCATCTTAAGTTTGAGGGATCATAAGTCATGAGTCATCTTAAGTTTTGAGGGATCATAAGTCATGAGTCATCTTAAGTTTTGAGGGATCATAAGTCATGAGTCATCTTAAGTTTTGAAGGATCATAAGTCATGAGTCATCTTAAGTTTTGAAGGATCATAAGTCATGAGTCATCTTAAGTTTTGAGGGATCATAAGTCATGAGTCATCTTAAGTTTTGAGGGATCATAAGTCATGAGTCATCTTAAGTTTTGAGGGATCATAAGTCATGAGTCATCTTAAGTTTTGAGGGATCATAAGTCATGAGTCATCTTAAGTTTTGAGGGATCATAAGTCATGAGTCATCTTAAGTTTTGAGGGATCATAAGTCATGAGTCATCTTAAGTTTTGAGGGATCATAAGTCATGAGTCATCTTAAGTTTTGAGGGATCATAAGTCATGAGGGATTTTAAGTCATCTTAAGCTTTGAATGATCATAAGTCATGAGGGATCCTAAGTTTTGAATGATCATAGATCATGAGGGATTTTAAGTTTTGAGGGATCATAAGTATTGAGAGATCGTAGATCATGCCCTCATGATCTATATCGAGGGCCCAAAGCTACGACTTTGGACCCAACGAGGATTGACACGTGGTGACCATAAAAAAGGGCTTATTACCTCCTTAAGAGCCGGCAACGTATATGTGATACCTCGGGTGTTGCAGATGTCCATGGGCGGCGGAGATCACTTGCCATCAATGGTGCCGTCTGCTCATTTGTCCGCTATAAAGTAAAAAGAACAAAATTGAAAATTTTAAAAACAACCGACGACGGCCATCTTGGATTTGAAATTTGTCACAATAAATATATTTTGCTACTCAAGCCCTTTTATATGATACCCTTATTGTGGGAGTTGTATTAAAACTTATAATCCATATCTTTGTGACGGCGGCCGTCTTGGATCGAATTTTATCCAACATAGCTAACGACGCTCCCCCCTTATTCATCATTCAAACAAAAAAAAAAACAAAATCAAAATCGGTTCATCTGTTCGGGAGCTACGATGCCATAGACACACACACAGACACGTCAATGTTATAACACCCCGTCGTTTTTGCGTCGGGGGTTAAAAATATCCTTTGGTTACAGATCCTGTCTAATAACCTGCTGACTCGGATACAGTTGACGACGGATGACGACGGCATAGCCGCCGCCGACACGCGGCAACAGCCTCAGGACGACGAATGGGTAAGCCACAAGCCTGAAAACTGCTCATTGAATAAAGAAGATAGGCAATGAGCTCTGTTGTGGGGGTACCGTGTTATTACGCAATGTGGGATAGTGAAAATATGACGCATTTATTCGTCTAGAATCTCGTAATTAGAAATGTATTCCATCATGTTTCTACAACTGTTTGATTAAAAAAAAAATACAAACTAAAATCTTGAAAAATCACAAATACTATTTTTTAGAATCGCCTTGCCCATTTTTTGCAACAATATCCTATATTCCTCACAATTAATACAAATCGACAGGCGGCGCTAGTGAGATCGCGGTGTCGCCTTAACAGAAAAACTCAGTTACAAATTTTGGCCCCGGGAGCGCAAGCGCAGCCGTCGTTTTAAAGTGCGACGCATCACCCACTGCGCCAGCGAGGCAGACCAGGCGTTATCAATTATCGTACATATTAATCAACTTTTAATTTTTTTTATGTTATCGGTAGCAGACGAGTAGACGGATCGCCTGATGGTAAGTGACTGCCGCCGCCCATACACACCCGCAACACCAGTGGAGTCACAAGTGCGTTGCCAACTTTTAAACCTGGTTTGAACCTCCGGTATACTCACGCAGCGAAACACAGCACCGTGCTGTTTCACGCCGGTTTTCTGTAAAGCCGTGGTATCACTCCTCGAGCCGGCCTATTGATTCCCAGGCGTGGCTGTCCCACGGTCGAAACTAATTATATGTTTCTCTCCTCCACAGAGCTCAGGCTCGTCAATGAAGACGCGTCTGCTCTTCCCTCTGCTGTCCATGCTGGACGTGTCGTGCAACCTGCTCCGCGGCATCCCGCCCGCCATCCACGAGCTGGCGAGCCTGTCCGTGCTGAACATCAGCGGGAACAAAGGTACTTTGGGCTCAGATGACGCTAACTGAGACTTCGAACTCGCAGCGAATGACGCTCTGATACCAAATGATACTCTGGTAGTAAATGACACCCTGGTGTCAAAAGCCATTCTGGTGGCAAATGCCACTCTGATGGCAAATGCTACTCTGATGGCAAATGCTACTCTGGAGGCAAATTACACTTTGGTGTCAATTGCAACTCTGGTGCCAAATAACACTCTAATGACAAGTGACAAGTTCACAGAATTTTTTTTTCTGTCTGTCTCATATTTTGGCAAAAAACTGAGACACTGAAAATACCTTTTTAATACGTTTTCATTTTTTTAGTTTGATCATGGTTCCAATCCGGAACTATCTACTTTCCAACTAAAAAAGAATCATTTATATCATCACTAGCGGCCGCCCGCGACTTCGTCCGCGTGGAAAAGTAACTTTTAACCCCCCTTTCAACCCCTTACAACCCCCTTTTCGCAATAAAAAGTAGCCTATGTTCTTTCTCTGGGTCTAGATTATCTGTATACCAAATTTCATTTAAATCCGTTGAGTAGTTTTGGCGTGAAAGAGTAGCAGACAGACAGACAGACAGACAGACAGACAGACAGAGTTACTTTCGGATTTATAATATTAGTAAGGATATCAATCATCACTACATATATAAACATGTTGAATTGAGAACCACTTTTTTTAAGGCGGTTAAAAATAAAAACAAATAAGACCCCTCCCTACCATCCCCCTTCAATGCTTATACTTAAACGCCACCAAATGTTTTAAAAACCCTTTCTTCCCAGACATAACAGAGCTCCCACCTCAGATGGGGCTACTCTCCCGCCTGTGGAACCTCAACGCCAGCGGCTGTTCCCTCCAGGAGCCGCTCCGCTCCATGGTGCGGGGCGGCCGGTACAAGAGCGCCGACGTGGTGGGGTACCTCAAGTCCGTGCTGCAGGAGGCGCGCCCGTACACCAACATGAAGCTCATGCTGGTGGGGTTCCAGGTTAGAATAAGACTTTACTATTTAGATACCTACTTATTGTAATTTGCTATCATTGTCAGTCCATTTAAGACCCCACTGCTGGGGCACGGGCCTCCCTCAATCACATGAGGGGTAATCGCCATACTCACCACGCTTGGCAGACGGGTTGGCGAGGGTTTTTATATAATAATAATATAATAATTCTCACAACATCTCATACGTTGACCTGATTCCGTACTTAGTAGCTTAAGCACTTGTGTTACAGATATCAGACAACAGAGGAACACAAATATATACTTAAATATATATATTACACCCAGACATCGAACAAACACAAGTGTTCATCGCACGAATGTTTGTCCAGGGTGGGGATCGAACCCACGACCTTTGGCGCGAGAGGCAGGGTCACTACCAATTGCGCCATCCGGTCAGTCGAAATGCAGAGTATAAATGCAGAGTTTTCCTTCTCTGGGTGCTGATGATCATGCCAGCAGCTTTACCTTAGTCGCCTTTTACGACACCTCGGTAAGAGTGAGGGTGGCCTATTCTACTCTGCCGGGGACCACACATGCGTAATTTGCTATACTTACCTGGAAAAGGTCACTAAGTCCTAAGGCGGACAAACGAGCAAGCGAGTCACCTGATGGAAAGTAATCATCGCCGCCCATGAACATCCGCGAAATCACACATATACATGTACACTTCGTTTTTGCAAATAAAATGTTAGAAGTTTGAATAAGAGAAGAACAAGAAAGCATTCATTCAGTGTTGCAAAACATACAAAAGATGGTACAATCAAGTAATAATAAAATTAAATTGAAAATTTGAAAAACCCCCAACGGCGGCCATCTTGGATTTGAAATTTGTCACAATAAATAGGGTAAAACCGGGATAGGATGCGCGCTTGTGGATAGATGCCCGTTTTCTAAAAACTCAACTATAAGAGAACAAAACAGAAAATTCTTGTCACATATACGCGCCACATGGCACCCCCACTCAGTGACGCGCGATGTTGTTTTGTGCTAGACGGACTTTTCTCGATTGGTTGTTGAATACGATTGCCAGCGGAGCGACGAACGCTTCAAATATTTCAAAACGTAAGTATTCCACTATTCCAATCTTTATAAACAGTTAAATGATTACATTTTTTTTAATTGTTTTAATAACATTGGTTCTTTGAGACACATTTAAGATAAATCACTGATGTTTGCTCTATTTATTTATAACATATTGAGAGGCATCGTATCCCTAGTGGAAAAGGATAGTTGCCACGAGTGTACAAGGGTAGTGGAATTTAGGGGCATCTATCACTATATACTGCAAGAGCCTTATCGAAGTATTTAAAAGTCATAGTCGTGAATATTTTCGTATTTCCTAATAGTAGAATATTAGAAACACACCAAAAAAAATGTATCCAATTTAATTTCATAATTCGAATATGATGAAATGAGTGTAGATACAGTGTTTTATTTATCTAAATTTGCTTTTTGTAGGTGAGCCATGCCAAGGAAATACAAAAGAAAAGAGGGCGTACGAGCTCGAGTAGTTTCTTGGACAACAGAGCAGCTACAGTCAGCTTTCCATGAATTGGATAAAAAAAGAATTGGGATCAATGAAATATCCAGACAATTTGGGATTCCACCCAGAACATTGCGAAGGCGTTAAAATGTTGCGTAGAATGCTTCGATACCTATAATAACACGAAGTCTAAATCTGATTGGATCCAGTGCATTATGTGTCAGAAGAGGCGCACCGAGACATGCACACTTTTTAATAACTATTGCTCAAGATGTGGAAAACTTAAAATGTCCGGTTCCACTTAATGAAGGATAATTCCTTACAAATATATTGATTTTTTTATATTTAAATAATAACTAAGGTTAAACGAAATTATTATTTTTTTATTTTGTTAGAGATTCATATGAATGTTGTTTGTAATGTAAAGTAATATTTTAACGTTAAAACGGGAATGTTTCGTTTGAGATGATTCTAATGATAGTTTTAATATGTTATCGCTTAAACAGATTTTTTTATTATATTTTGTAGACATGCCTAAATATAAATATGGTTAAACATTTATATTACCTAAGATAATAAATAAATATTACATTTTTGATTACGTATTCTTCTTAGTTTATTTAAAAAGGCATCTATCCCGCATCCACAGGCATCTATCCTCCTAAGTGATTTCATAGTGGGGCAATCTATCCATATAGGTAGGCACCATATCCCCAAAAAAAGTGTATCGCAAGAATTTCATTTTTGCAAAACCAGTAATGGTAGGTAAATAAATACAGTTTTCTAAAGCTTTATGAATGATTAAACTAACTATATTACAGGGTCAACCTAAGCAAATATGTTTGGTATTCAAATAATGAAACACTTTCGAAAAGTGGGGCATCTATCCCGGTTTTACCCTATATTCTGCTACTGTTTTTTTTATTAGAATAGCCAGACATTTGGCCACAATCTCACCTGATGGTAAGTGATGATGTGGCCGAGGATGGATCATGCCTGTCTAGTAACAGCCTATTCACTCTTTTCTTGAATAACTTCAAGCCCGTTTTATATGATACCCATATTGTGGGAGTTGTGTAAAAATATACAATCCATATCTTTGTGACGGCGGCATTCTTGGATCGATTTTTATCCAACATAGCAACACTTTCCTTATTGATCTTTCAAACAAAAAAAAAACTAAAAACAAAATCGGTTCATTTGTTCGGGAGATGTGTGTGCTGTGGAGTCTGCCATAGGCACACACAGACACACACACACACACAGACACGTCGAACTTATAACAACACCCCGTCGTTTTTGCGTCGGGGGTTAAAAACAGATAATAAGTAGATCGCCTGTTGCATGAAATATTACCAATAAACTCAAGTGGTCAATAAGATCCAACCTCAGCATTTGCTGCAAATGCCTGAGACCGCTGCAGCACTGGTTTTGAGCAGGTAAGGGAATAGAGGGTGCACTTGTTTTTATGACATAGATGGCAGACGAGATACCAGAGTGTCATTTGTGTCCAAACACGCAGCGATCCCGAATGGTCCGGCTTCTAGTGTCATGAGATACCAGAGTGTCATTTGTGTCCAAACACGCAGCGATCCCGAATGGTCCGGCTTCTAGTGTCATGAGATACCAGAGTGTCATTTGTGTCCAAACACGCAGCGATCCCGAATGGTCCGGCTTCTAGTGTCATGAGATACCAGAGTGTCATTTGTGTCCAAACACGCAACGATCTGAATGGTCCGACTTCTAGTGTCATGAGATACCAGAGTGTCATTTGTGTCCAACACGCAACGATCTGAATGGTCCGGCTTCTAGTGTCATGAGATACCAGAGTGTCATTTGTGTCCAAACACGCAACGATCTGAATGGTCCGACTTCTAGTGTCATGAGATACCAGAGTGTCATTTGTGTCCAAACACGCACGATCTCGAATGGTCCGACTTCTAGTGTCATGAGATACCAGAGTGTCATATGTGTCCAAACACGCAACGATCTGAATGGTCCGACTTCTAGTGTCATGAGATACCAGAGTGTCATTTGTGTCCAAACACGCAACGATCTGAATGGTCCGACTTCTAGTGTCATGAGATACCAGAGTGTCATATGTGTCCAAACACGCAACGATCTGAATGGTCCGACTTCTAGTGTCATGAGATACCAGAGTGTCATTTGTGTCCAAACACGCAACGATCTGAATGGTCCGACTTCTAGTGTCATGAGATACCAGAGTGTCATTTGTGTCCAAACACGCAACGATCTGAATGGTCCGACTTCTAGTGTCATGAGATACCAGAGTGTCATTTGTGTCCAAACACGCAACGATCTGAATGGTCCGACTTCTAGTGTCATGAGATACCAGAGTGTCATTTGTGTCCAAACACGCAACGATCTGAATGGTCCGGCTTCTAGTGTCATGAGATACCAGAGTGTCATTTGTGTCCAAACACGCAACGATCTGAATGGTCCGACTTCTAGTGTCATGAGATACCAGAGTGTCATTTGTGTCCAAACACGCAACGATCTGAATGGTCCGACTTCTAGTGCCATGAGATACCAGAGTGTCATTTGAGTCCAAACAGCAACGGTCACATATGTAACAGATGGCAGACTAGCAGACGGATCACCTGATGGTAAGCGATTGCCACCGCCCATGGACACCCGCGACACCAGTGGAGTCACATCTGCGTTGCCAACCTTCAATCCTTCCTTTTCCCCGAATTAGGCCTCCGATACCCTCAATCAGGCAGCGAAACACAGCACAGTGCTGTTTCACGCCGGTTTTCAGTGAGGCCGTGGTATCACTCCGGTCGAGCCGGCCCATTCATGCCGAAGTGTGGCTCTCTAAGAGTAGCAAAAGTCAAAAGACTGTCATTTAATTGTAATTAAGAGATTAACCAAATCCTTACTAATATTATAAAGGCGAAAGTTTGTTTGGATGGATGTATGGATGGATGTTTGTTCCTCTTTCACGCAAAAACTACTAAACGGATTTTAATGAAACTTTACAGTAATGTAGCTTATAGATCAGAATAACACATAGGCTATAATTTATAAAGATATCTATAAGACCTTGCTTTTATTCGAATTACACGCAGACGAAGTCGCGGGCAAAAGCTAGTCTTGTATAATGTTCCGAGCGTAGCTTGGGCTCCGAAGCGACGGCTCCGGGAACGGTTCGCTGAGACGACAGGTGGGATGTCTATAGTTAATAATTAAATGCATCATGTTTGTTTATTTTGCAGGGAATCGGGAAGACAAGTCTTCTAGAGTGTCTCAGACAAGAGTCCGCCATACAGCACCGACGGAAACCAACGGATGTGTGTATAACATTATCGCTTACAGTCCGCGAAATATAGCTTGGTTGGAATAGGCCATTTTCATCTATCAACAATAAATTATGAAATTATGTTACTTGTATAGTTTTCATCACGGGAAATGCAAAAATAACGTTATTTTCCCATGAAATCCTAAGATAAATTTTATTTTTCAAAATCAAAATTGAGGTTTTAGTATCTGTATATCACGTGATTTCAAACGCCGACCGCCATGATGTGACGTCATTATACTAAAACATCTTTTTGACATCTTTGTTTACTTACCTACAACGTTCATCGAAATTTTATATATTAACTTTAGCATTTTGACATTTCTCAATTTTAGTTCAATGCCCTTTGATTTAGTTATAGTGACGTCATGCGCCGTCACCATCATGGCGGTCGGTGTTTTAGCGCGTATATTTTACGTCAAATTTTTGATAATTTTTTTATAACATTTAGCAGGCATATTTTGCAGAAATAAAAATAATGCTTGATTATCTGATATATATGAGCATTATAAAAATTATTTGAAAAAATAGGAGAATTCCCTATTACACATGTACAATCCAAGATCGAAAAGGTTTGTCAGTTTTTAAATTGATTCGTTTGATACGCTATGAGCACTTACCTTTCGTAAATTTGTCACAGTAATACTTGTTGCACAGAAAATTACGCTTACCTGTTAGATCAGAAAGTTCAGATTTGCCTGTGGCAACATTTCATAGCTTTAATACGCGAAATAAACACAGGCTTGCTGTCCGAAATCTAAGACTTCATAAAATTGGAAATTCATTTGTAGGATTGGGCATTAGAATGTTTAATAAGTTACCGCAAAATATTATTGATTTACTGGTACATAAGGTTAAGTTGCATGTAAAAAACTGCCTAACTTGAATGTTAATTATTCCTGTAGGGCTAACATGCGCACCACGAGATAATTTTGTCTACACTCGTATTCGCTAGTTGCTTCTCGCTCACCAGACTGAGCGATGAGCAGGATAGAAGGATGCGCTCGCACGGACGAGAGTAGACAACACGAGATATTTGTCGTCCTCGCTAGTCTACGACGACAAATATCTCGTTTTTAGCTGTCAAATTTCATACATGCGCTCCGCGCCAAAATGTTGTCTACTCTCGTCCGTGCGAGCGCATCCTTCTATCCCGCTCATCGCTCAGTCTGGTGAGCGAGAAGCAACTAGCGAATACGAGTGTAGACAAAATTATCTCTTGGTGCGCATGTTAGCCCTACTGAACATGTTGATCTCTTCGCCTGTCCTCTAATGTATAATTCTTTTCATAATTTTTCTTTGATTTATCTAAACGATATTGATTATAAGCATTGTGTATCATACTGTCACTGTAATCGTTATTTGTATAAGAATGAAAATTGTAATTACCATATTATTTGAAAAGAGTAACTACTGAGTTTCTTGCTGATTCTTCTCGGTAGAAATTGACATTCCGAATCAGCGGTAGATTACATAATAATATGATAACATTCATAAATGTTCTGTATGGCCTTAAATTTAATAAAGACATTTTTGATTGATACCTTTTTGATGTAAAGAAAATTTAAAGAAGGTTGGCAGATCTTTTTAAAACGGTATATAGCACATAGCGAGGAGAACAGACGGCCGTTGGGGCGGAAATGTCCTCGAATGGAGGCCGCAAAACTATTACTCTGTCTCTTTCACATGCACCACAATGAAAGGGACAGAGCGATAGTTTTAGATAGCGAGAACAGTTTTTCAAACTCATGGTAAGGGGACTGGTGAAAGTTGCGGGAATCGGTTGGATGCGGGCCACACAGGACCGATCTGTGTGGAGAACATTGGGGGAGGCCTATGTCTAGCAGTGGACGTCTATTGGCTGAAATGAAATGATGATGTTGGCATAATTGATTCTTATGCCAACATCATCTAACTCATAAGTTACCTTAAGGTGACGAACTTTTTTATTCTCTGTACCGTACTTTTTAGGGTTCCGTAGCCAAATGGGAAAAAACGGAACCCTTATAGATTCGTCATGTCTCTGTGTCCTATGGATAGGTGTTAAAAATGATGTTGAGGTTTTTAACATCATTTTTTTTCTAAACACAATACTTTGCGCAAGCGACGCTCCCAAAGTGTTAAATTGTGCCCCCCCCCCCCCCCCCCTCTAACTTCTATAATAAATGAATTATAAAACTAAAAAAATATATGATTAGAATAGTTATTTACGAGATTTCTACCATGTACCTTATTTTTGAGTTTCCAACAAAGTTGAAAGTTTAAAACAATATAAAATATATGATGTACATACATAATCATGAAAACTAACAACGAAAATTGGTTTGAACTAGATATAGTGAATAGTTTTTTTTTAATACGTTATAAACCGTAAACCGCAATTTAACTTCCATATATCTTACTTGCTGCTACGGAACCCTTCATGGGCGAGTCTGACTCGCACTTGGCCGGTTTTTATTCCCTGTACCGTACCATGTCACCGTATCGTCTGTCCCCAGCACTGGGCCAAGCGCATGGGGAACAAGCCCCGGGCCCGCGGGAACATGTCCACCGTGGGCGTGGACATCGGCACCTGGGTGTACGAGAAGCAGCGGTCCACGCGTGGGCCAGTCACGTTCAGGACGTGGGACTTCGGCGGTCAGCAGGAGTGAGTATATTAGTGTAGAAACAGCAATAATATAGAGAGAGACAGAGTCATATTATGTCCAACGTAGATATGGATAAAATGTAGGTCCATGTGTGGGTTAGGCCCAGGCACAAAAACAATTAAAAAAAAACGAAAATTAAAAACTAATACGACTTATTCCACAGATTTTTTTAAATATTGTAAGATACATTTCTTAAAATTGGTAATTTTGTCACTATAAATATCAATATCCTACTTTTCGTTATAATTTGTGTCTAGGTTATGTTTCTTATTAAGTTTCCTTGTTTTGTATTGTGCCAAATAAAGTTATCATTCATTCATTCAATATCGCTATTTTGGAACACAGTATTAAACGTTTTGTAATTCGTTGTGACCCAGATACTACGCGACGCATCAGTACTTCTTGTCGCGGCGCTCGCTGTACCTGGTGTGCTGGCGCGCCTCCGACGGCCGCAGCGGACTGGCCGGCGCGCTGGACTGGCTCAGGTATGCGACGCGGCATGGCTGGCTCGGTGAGCCAAACAGCGATCGTAGCTCAGTGGCCCGGAACGCGCCTTCCATACAGCCTTACAATCTGCCTGCCCCCATATTGCGCATCTGTTCAATTACCTATCTATTCCTTCTTTTAACCCCCGACGCAAAAACGACGAGTGTGTGTGTGTCTGTGTGACTGTATATGGCATCGTAGCTCCCGAACAAATGAACCGATTTTGATTTTGTTGTTTGAAAGATGAATAGTGTTTTTTAGATTTTCGCGTTGCATTATAATTTGTTAGGTGAAACAACATTGTGTACTCACATATTTGGCTCGACCACATATCGACATATTTGGTGAGTCCGCTCGTGACCACGGCTGCTGTAACGTAGCCGAAACGTCGAGCCAAATATGTGAGTACACAATGTTGTTTCACATAATAAACATCGTGCTAATTCCCGTCTTGACATTATAAGTTATGAATAGTGTTCTTAGCCATGTTGGATAAAAATCGATCCAAGATGGTCGCCGTCACAAAGATATGGATTGTATGTTTTAACACAACTCCCACGATATGGCTATCATATAAAAGGGCTTGAGTAGCAGAATATATTTATTGTGACAAATTCAAATCCAAGATGGACGCCGTCGGAGGTTTTTTAATATTATTTTTTAAATCAACGTGAGCAAAAGCGTGCTATTAATTTGTCATGCCGAGTGATGACGTCACAGGAGGGTTTTTACATTTAATTTTTTATCTCCGTAAAAATTTGGAAATAGTTTTTTTTTATTTTATTTCTATGATTCTAATCTAGACCCGTATTTTTCATTTCGGAAAATGATTTTTTGTCGTATTGTCCGTTTGATAGTCGCGGAGGTCAGACGGCAGTCGCTTCATTGTTCATGCTGGGATTAGATTAGAATCAAATATAATCAACAAATATGAAAGTGAAAACCAAGAATGATTTTTTTGTTGCAGATCAATACAAGCACGAGCCCCGGGTTCTCCCGTCATCATGGTCGCCACGCACTACGACCAAGTCGCCAATGTAAGTATTCTGATTTTAGACAAATACATGACCGTGGCAGAGCCATGCTTCGGCATGAATGGGCCGACTCGAGCGGAGTGATACCACGCCCTCACAGAAAACCGGCGTCGAGCAGACCGATCGCCTGATGGTAAGCGATTGTCGCCGATTAGATACGCAACACCAGTGGAGTCACAAGTACGCTGCCAACCTTTAAACCCAATCAAAACCAAAATATATCGATTTTAGTAAATGAAAGTCAAAGATGGTTACATATTTTCAGTTAAAAAAATATTATTGTTTATTTTTATTAAGGAACGCTGAAAACGCTATCAGCCATGTTGTTACGTCACTCTAGATGGAAAATGGACATGTCCTTTGTAATGCCCCTGTCAACGTAACTTTTATGCCAAATAGCCGTATATGGGGGCACGGCAGTGCCCCTGCCAAGTCGAGCAAAAAATTCCGCACGGCCGTACCATCCTTTTCTCGAAGCAATTTAGGCTTCTTGTTTTATCTACAATGAAATTATAGGGGGGTTGATTGTATAAACACGGTATATTTAAAATTTCAGTCAATTTGAATTAGTAGTTTAAGAATAACTTGTTAAAGTTTCTGAATTTTGTCTCTCACTAACAGACTGACTCACTGACTCACCGATCATCATAAGTCCATGGCACTTCTAGTAGACATAGAAGTTTAAAATTTAAAATACAAATAGATTTAATGTCTTAAACATGAGAAAACTTAATGTTTTTGTAATGTCGGTGCAGTTTTCTATATACACCAACTGCTTGAATAACTTTGTAATCAATCTCATATAAATGTATAGGATTACAAAGTTACGTTTGCAGTTGAAGGTGAAGGTACCGGAATAGAATAGAATAGAATACTTTATTTGCATAAAACATGGTAATATACAGTTCTTCTTAATAATAGTAAGTCCACATGTTTTGAAATATTTATATTGCATGCAAACATAACAAACCCATACCAAATTATAATATTAACGTCTTAAATGCTTAAAATTTATTAATAATTAATACAATTTAGATATTTCATTTATATAAATTCATTCATCAAAGAGTCGTCAATTTTATAAAAATTTTGCTGAAGGAGCCATACATGTAAAACCTTTTTAAATTTAACAATCGGTAGATTTTTTATCTCGAGTGGCAACCTATTAAATATTTTTAAAGAAAAAAAGTAGGTGAACTACAAAAAGAAATCCCAAGTCTCGCACTCAATTGTTCTACCGTGAAAAGTTGTGATATCTTTGTTACCAAGTAGGTTATTAACTTGGCAATCGGTTGTGTTTTCATGCAATGGCCGAGTCAAATATTCAAAAACCGATTGCCAAGTTAATAACCGACTTGGTAACAAAGATCTTACATACAACATTTCACGGTAGAACAAAAATCTCCACTTATCTTAATAAACTGCACGTTTTGCAAAGTGCACCATTTGCGAAGTGCACCAAATGTGAATGGA